>JARGYO010004480.1:0-45923 GCA_029206835.1 Rana muscosa | reverse complement strand
GGACACGGCCACACAACAGGACACGGCCACACAACAGAACACTGGGACACGGCCACACCCACACAACAGGACACTGGGACACGGCCACACAACAGGACACTGGGACACGGCCACACAACAGGACACTGGGACACGGCCACACAACAGGACACGGCCACACAACAGGACACGGCCACACAACAGGACACGGCCACACAACAGGACACGGGGACATGGCCACACAACAGGACACTGGGACACGGCCACACAACAGGACACTGGGACACGGCCACACAACAGGACACTGGGACACGGCCACACAACAGGACACTGGGACACGGCCACACAACAGGACACTGGGACACGGCCACACCCACACAACAGGACACTGGGACACGGCCACACAACAGGACACTGGGACACGGCCACACAACGGGACACGGCCACACAACGGGACACGGCCACACAACGGGACACGGCCACACAACGGGACACGGCCACACAACGGGACACGGCCACACAACGGGACACGGCCACACAACGGGACACGGCCACACAACGGGACACGGCCACACAACGGGACACGGCCACACAACGGGACACGGCCACACAACGGGACACGGCCACACAACGGGACACGGCCACACAACGGGACACGGCCACACAACGGGACACGGCCACACAACGGGACACGGCCACACAACGGGACACGGCCACACAACGGGACACGGCCACACAACGGGACACGGCCACACAACGGGACACGGCCACACAACGGGACACGGCCACACAACGGGACACGGCCACACAACGGGACACGGCCACACAACAGGACACGGCCACACAACAGGACACGGCCACACAACAGGACACGGCCACACAACAGGACACGGCCACACCCACACAACAGGACACTGGGACACGGCCACACAACAGGACACTGGGACACGGCCACACAACAGGACACTGGGACACGGCCACACAACAGGACACTGGGACACGGCCACACAACAGGACACTGGGACACGGCCACACAACAGGACACTGGGACACGGCCACACAACAGAACACTGGGACACGGCCACACAACAGGACACTGGGACACGGCCACACAACAGGACACTGGGACACGGCCACACCCACACAACAGAACACTGGGACACGGCCACACAACAGGACACTGGGACACGGCCACAGGACACTGGGACACGGCCACACAACAGGACACTGGGACACGGCCACACAACAGGACACTGGGACACGGCCACACAACAGGACACTGGGACACGGCCACACAACAGGACACTGGGACACGGCCACACAACGGGACACGGCCACACAACGGGACACGGCCAGACAGCGGGACACGGCCAGACAGCGGGACACGGCCAGACAGCGGGACACGGCCAGACAGCGGGACACGGCCAGACAGCGGGACACGGCCAGACAGCGGGACACGGCCAGACAGCGGGACACGGCCAGACAGCGGGACACGGCCAGACAGCGGGACACGGCCAGACAGCGGGACACGGCCAGACAGCGGGACACGGCCAGACAGCGGGACACGGCCAGACAACAGGACACGGCCAGACAACAGGACACGGGGACACGGCCACACCCACACAACAGGACACTGGGACACACAACAGGACACTGGGACACACAACAGGACACTGGGACACGGCCACACCCACACAACAGAACACTGGGACACGGCCACACCCACACAACAGGACACTGGGACACGGCCACAGGACACTGGGACACGGCCACACAACAGGACACTGGGACACGGCCACACAACAGGACACTGGGACACGGCCACACAACAGGACACTGGGACACGGCCACACAACAGGACACTGGGACACGGCAACACAACGGGACACGGCCACACAACGGGACACGGCCACACAACGGGACACGGCCACACAACGGGACACGGCCACACAACGGGACACGGCCACACAACGGGACACGGCCACACAACGGGACACGGCCACACAACAGGACACTGGGACACGGCCACACAACAGGACACTGGGACACGGCCACACAACAGGACACTGGGACACGGCCACACAACAGGACACTGGGACACGGCCACACAACAGGACACTGGGACACGGCCACACAACAGGACACTGGGACACGGCCACAGGACGGGACACGGCCAGACAACGGGACACGGCCAGACAACGGGACACGGCCAGACAACGGGACACGGCCAGACAACGGGACACGGCCAGACAACGGGACACGGCCAGACAACGGGACACGGCCAGACAACGGGACACGGCCAGACAACGGGACACGGCCAGACAACGGGACACGGCCAGACAACGGGACACGGCCAGACAACGGGACACGGCCAGACAGCGGGACACGGCCAGACAGCGGGACACGGCCAGACAGCGGGACACGGCCAGACAGCGGGACACGGCCAGACAGCGGGACACGGCCAGACAGCGGGACACGGCCAGACAGCGGGACACGGCCAGACAGCGGGACACGGCCAGACAGCGGGACACGGCCAGACAGCGGGACACGGCCAGACAGCGGGACACGGCCAGACAGCGGGACACGGCCAGACAGCGGGACACGGGGACACGGCCACACAACAGGACACGGCCAGACAACAGGACACGGCCAGACAACAGGACACGGGGACACGGCCACACCCACACAACAGGACACGGGGACACGGCCACACCCACACAACAGGACACGGGGACACGGCCACACCCACACAACAGGACACGGGGACACGGCCACAGAACACTGGGACACGGCCACACCCACACAACAGGACACGGCCACACCCACACAACAGGACACGGCCACACCCACGACACTGGGACACGGCCACACCCACACAACAGGACACTGGGACACACAACAGGACACTGGGACACACAACAGGACACTGGGACACGGCCACACCCACACAACAGGACACTGGGACACGGCCACACCCACACAACAGGACACTGGGACACGGCCACACCCACACAACAGGACACTGGGACACGGCCACACAACAGGACACGGCCACACCCACACAACAGGACACTGGGACACGGCCACACAACAGGACACTGGGACACGGCCACACAACGGGACACGGCCACACAACAGGACACTGGGACACGGCCACACAACAGGACACTGGGACACGGCCACACAACAGGACACTGGGACACGGCCAGACAACGGGACACGGCCAGACAACGGGACACGGCCAGACAACGGGACACGGCCAGACAACGGGACACGGCCAGACAACGGGACACGGCCAGACAACGGGACACGGCCAGACAACGGGACACGGCCAGACAACGGGACACGGCCAGACAACGGGACACGGCCAGACAACGGGACACGGCCAGACAACGGGACACGGCCAGACAACGGGACACGGCCAGACAACGGGACACTGGGACACGGCCACACAACAGGACACTGGGACACGGCCACACAACAGGACACTGGGACACGGCCACACAACAGGACACGGCCACACAACAGGACACGGCCACACAACAGGACACTGGGACACGGCCACACAACAGGACACTGGGACACGGCCACACAACAGGACACTGGGACACGGCCACACAACAGGACACTGGGACACGGCCACACAACAGGACACTGGGACACGGCCACACAACAGAACACTGGGACACGGCCACACAACAGGACACTGGGACACGGCCACACAACAGGACACTGGGACACGGCCACACAACAGGACACTGGGACACGGCCACACAACAGGACACTGGGACACGGCCACACAACAGGACACTGGGACACGGCCACACAACACGACACTGGGACACGGCCACACAACAGGACACTGGGACACGGCCACACAACAGGACACTGGGACACGGCCACACCCACACAACAGGACACTGGGACACGGCCACACAACAGGACACGGCCACACAACAGGACACGGCCACACAACAGGACACGGCCACACAACAGGACACGGGGACATGGCCACACAACAGGACACTGGGACACGGCCACACAACAGGACACTGGGACACGGCCACACAACAGGACACTGGGACACGGCCACACAACAGGACACTGGGACACGGCCACACAACAGGACACTGGGACACGGCCACACCCACACAACAGGACACTGGGAGACGGCCACACAACAGGACACTGGGACACGGCCACACAACAGGACACTGGGACACGGCCACACAACAGGACACTGGGACACGGCCACACAACAGGACACTGGGACACGGCCACACAACAGGACACTGGGACACGGCCACACAACAGGACACTGGGACACGGCCACACCCACACAACAGGACACTGGGACACGGCCACACAACAGGACACGGCCACACAACAGGACACGGCCACACAACAGGACACGGCCACACAACAGGACACGGCCACACAACAGGACACGGCCACACAACAGGACACGGCCACACAACAGAACACTGGGACACGGCCACACAACGGGACACGGCCACACAACAGGACACGGCCACACAACAGGACACTGGGACACGGCCACACAACAGAACACTGGGACACGGCCACACAACAGGACACGGCCACACAACAGAACACTGGGACACGGCCACACCCACACAACAGAACACTGGGACACGGCCACACAACAGGACACTGGGACACGGCCACACCCACACAACAGGACACTGGGACACGGCCACACAACAGGACACTGGGACACGGCCACACAACAGGACACTGGGACACGGCCACACAACAGGACACTGGGACACGGCCACACAACAGGACACTGGGACACGGCCACACAACAGGACACTGGGACACGGCCACACAACAGGACACTGGGACACGGCCACACAACAGGACACTGGGACACGGCCACACAACAGAACACTGGGACACGGCCACACAACAGGACACTGGGACACGGCCACACAACAGGACACTGGGACACAGCCACACAACAGGACACTGGGACACGGCCACACAACAGGACACTGGGACACGGCCACACAACAGGACACTGGGACACGGCCACACAACACGACACTGGGACACGGCCACACAACAGGACACTGGGACACGGCCACACAACAGGACACTGGGACACGGCCACACCCACACAACAGGACACTGGGACACGGCCACACAACAGGACACGGCCACACAACAGGACACGGCCACACAACAGGACACGGCCACACAACAGGACACGGGGACATGGCCACACAACAGGACACTGGGACACGGCCACACAACAGGACACTGGGACACGGCCACACAACAGGACACTGGGACACGGCCACACAACAGGACACTGGGACACGGCCACACAACAGGACACTGGGACACGGCCACACCCACACAACAGGACACTGGGACACGGCCACACAACAGGACACTGGGACACGGCCACACAACAGGACACTGGGACACGGCCACACAACAGGACACTGGGACACGGCCACACCCACACAACAGAACACTGGGACACGGCCACACAACAGGACACTGGGACACGGCCACACAACAGGACACTGGGACACGGCCACACAACAGGACACTGGGACACGGCCACACAACGGGACACGGCCACACAACGGGACACGGCCACACAACGGGACACGGCCACACAACGGGACACGGCCACACAACGGGACACGGCCACACAACGGGACACGGCCACACAACGGGACACGGCCACACAACGGGACACGGCCACACAACGGGACACGGCCACACAACGGGACACGGCCACACAACGGGACACGGCCACACAACGGGACACGGCCACACAACGGGACACGGCCACACAACGGGACACGGCCACACAACGGGACACGGCCACACAACGGGACACGGCCACACAACAGGACACGGCCACACAACAGGACACGGCCACACAACAGAACACTGGGACACGGCCACACCCACACAACAGGACACTGGGACACGGCCACACAACAGGACACTGGGACACGGCCACACAACAGGACACTGGGACACGGCCACACAACAGGACACTGGGACACGGCCACACAACAGGACACTGGGACACGGCCACACAACAGGACACTGGGACACGGCCACACAACAGGACACTGGGACACGGCCACACAACAGAACACTGGGACACGGCCACACAACAGAACACTGGGACACGGCCACACAACAGGACACTGGGACACGGCCACACAACAGGACACTGGGACACGGCCACACCCACACAACAGAACACTGGGACACGGCCACACAACAGGACACTGGGACACGGCCACAGGACACTGGGACACGGCCACACAACAGGACACTGGGACACGGCCACACAACAGGACACTGGGACACGGCCACACAACAGGACACTGGGACACGGCCACACAACAGGACACTGGGACACGGCCACACAACAGGACACTGGGACACGGCCACACAACGGGACACGGCCACACAACGGGACACGGCCACACAACGGGACACGGCCACACAACGGGACACGGCCACACAACGGGACACGGCCACACAACGGGACACGGCCACACAACGGGACACGGCCACACAACAGGACACTGGGACACGGCCACACAACAGGACACTGGGACACGGCCACACAACAGGACACTGGGACACGGCCACACAACAGGACACTGGGACACGGCCACACAACAGGACACTGGGACACGGCCACACAACAGGACACTGGGACACGGCCACACAACGGGACACGGCCACACAACGGGACACGGCCACACAACGGGACACGGCCACACAACGGGACACGGCCACACAACGGGACACGGCCACACAACAGGACACTGGGACACGGCCACACAACAGGACACTGGGACACGGCCACACAACAGGACACGGCCAGACAACGGGACACGGCCAGACAACGGGACACGGCCAGACAACGGGACACGGCCAGACAACGGGACACGGCCAGACAACGGGACACGGCCAGACAACGGGACACGGCCAGACAACGGGACACGGCCAGACAACGGGACACGGCCAGACAACGGGACACGGCCAGACAACGGGACACGGCCAGACAGCGGGACACGGCCAGACAGCGGGACACGGCCAGACAGCGGGACACGGCCAGACAGCGGGACACGGCCAGACAGCGGGACACGGCCAGACAGCGGGACACGGCCAGACAGCGGGACACGGCCAGACAGCGGGACACGGGGACACGGCCACACAACAGGACACGGCCAGACAACAGGACACGGCCAGACAACAGGACACGGGGACACGGCCACACCCACACAACAGGACACGGGGACACGGCCACACCCACACAACAGGACACGGGGACACGGCCACACCCACACAACAGGACACGGGGACACGGCCACAGAACACTGGGACACGGCCACACCCACACAACAGGACACGGCCACACCCACACAACAGGACACGGCCACACCCACGACACTGGGACACGGCCACACCCACACAACAGGACACTGGGACACACAACAGGACACTGGGACACACAACAGGACACTGGGACACGGCCACACCCACACAACAGGACACTGGGACACGGCCACACCCACACAACAGGACACTGGGACACGGCCACACCCACACAACAGGACACTGGGACACGGCCACACAACAGGACACGGCCACACCCACACAACAGGACACTGGGACACGGCCACACAACAGGACACTGGGACACGGCCACACAACAGGACACTGGGACACGGCCACACAACAGGACACTGGGACACGGCCACACCCACACAACAGGACACGGCCACACCCACACAACAGGACACTGGGACACGGCCACACCCACACAACAGGACACTGGGACACGGCCACACCCACACAACAGGACACGGCCACAGAACACTGGGACACGGCCACACAACAGGACACTGGGACACGGCCACACAACAGGACACTGGGACACGGCCACACAACAGGACACTGGGACACGGCCACACAACAGGACACTGGGACACGGCCACACAACAGGACACTGGGACACGGCCACACAACAGGACACTGGGACACGGCCACACAACAGGACACTGGGACACGGCCACACAACAGGACACTGGGACACGGCCACACAACAGGACACTGGGACACGGCCACACAACAGGACACTGGGACACGGCCACACAACAGGACACGGCCACACAACAGGACACGGCCACACAACAGGACACGGCCACACAACAGGACACGGCCACACAACAGAACACTGGGACACGGCCACACCCACACAACAGGACACTGGGACACGGCCACACAACAGGACACTGGGACACGGCCACACAACAGGACACTGGGACACGGCCACACAACAGGACACTGGGACACGGCCACACAACAGGACACTGGGACACGGCCACACAACAGGACACTGGGACACGGCCACACAACAGGACACTGGGACACGGCCACACAACAGGACACTGGGACACGGCCACACAACAGGACACTGGGACACGGCCACACAACAGGACACTGGGACACGGCCACACCCACACAACAGAACACTGGGACACGGCCACACAACAGGACACTGGGACACGGCCACACAACAGGACACTGGGACACGGCCACACAACAGGACACTGGGACACGGCCACACAACAGGACACTGGGACACGGCCACACAACAGGACACTGGGACACGGCCACACAACAGGACACTGGGACACGGCCACACAACAGGACACTGGGACACGGCCACACAACAGGACACTGGGACACGGCCACACAACAGGACATTGGGACACGGCCACACAACAGGACACTGGGACACGGCCACACCCACACAACACTGGGACACGGCCACACAACAGGACACTGGGACACGGCCACACAACAGGACACTGGGACACGGCCACACAACAGGACACTGGGACACGGCCACACAACAGGACACTGGGACACGGCCACACCCACACAACAGGACACTGGGACACGGCCACACAACAGGACACTGGGACACGGCCACACAACAGGACACTGGGACACGGCCACACAACAGGACACGGCCACACAACAGGACACGGCCACACAACAGGACACGGCCACACAACAGGACACGGCCACACAACAGGACACGGCCACACAACAGGACACGGCCACACAACAGGACACGGCCACACAACAGAACACTGGGACACGGCCACACAACAGGACACTGGGACACGGCCACACAACAGGACACTGGGACACGGCCACACAACAGGACACTGGGACACGGCCACACAACAGAACACTGGGACACGGCCACACAACAGCCACACAACAGGACACGGCCACACAACGGGACACGGCCACACAACGGGACACGGCCACACAACGGGACACGGCCACACAACGGGACACGGCCACACAACGGGACACGGCCACACAACGGGACACGGCCACACAACGGGACACGGCCACACAACAGGACACGGCCACACAACAGAACACTGGGACACGGCCACACCCACACAACAGGACACTGGGACACGGCCACACAACAGGACACTGGGACACGGCCACACCCACACAACAGGACACTGGGACACGGCCACACAACAGGACACTGGGACACGGCCACACAACAGGACACTGGGACACGGCCACACAACAGGACACTGGGACACGGCCACACAACAGGACACTGGGACACGGCCACACAACAGGACACTGGGACACGGCCACACAACAGGACACTGGGACACGGCCACACAACAGGACACTGGGACACGGCCACACAACAGGACACTGGGACACGGCCACACAACAGGACACTGGGACACGGCCACACAACAGGACACTGGGACACGGCCACACAACAGGACACTGGGACACGGCCACACAACAGGACACTGGGACACGGCCACACAACAGGACACTGGGACACGGCCACACAACAGGACACTGGGACACGGCCACACAACAGGACACTGGGACACGGCCACACAACGGGACACGGCCACACAACGGGACACGGCCACACAACGGGACACGGCCACACAACGGGACACGGCCACACAACGGGACACGGCCACACAACGGGACACGGCCAGACAACGGGACACGGCCAGACAACGGGACACGGCCAGACAACGGGACACGGGGACACGGCCACACAACGGGACACTGGGACACGGCCACACAACAGGACACTGGGACACGGCCACACAACAGAACACTGGGACACGGCCACACAACAGGACACTGGGACACGGCCACACAACAGGACACGGCCACACAACACAACACTGGGACACGGCCACACCCACACAACAGAACACTGGGACACGGCCACACAACAGGACACTGGGACACGGCCACACAACAGGACACTGGGACACGGCCACACCCACACAACAGGACACTGGGACACGGCCACACAACAGGACACTGGGACACGGCCACACAACAGGACACGGCCACACAACAGGACACGGCCACACAACAGGACACGGCCACACAACAGGACACTGGGACACGGCCACACAACAGGACACTGGGACACGGCCACACAACAGGACACTGGGAGACGGCCACACAACAGGACACTGGGACACGGCCACACAACAGGACACTGGGACACGGCCACACAACAGGACACTGGGACACGGCCACACAACAGGACACTGGGACACGGCCACACAACAGGACACTGGGACACGGCCACACAACAGGACACTGGGACACGGCCACACAACAGGACACTGGGACACGGCCACACAACAGGACACTGGGACACGGCCACACAACAGGACACTGGGACACGGCCACACAACAGGACACTGGGACACGGCCACACAACAGGACACTGGGACACGGCCACACAACAGGACACTGGGACACGGCCACACAACAGGACACTGGGACACGGCCACACAACAGGACACTGGGACACGGCCACACAACAGGACACTGGGACACGGCCACACAACAGGACACTGGGACACGGCCACACAACAGGACACGGCCACACAACAGGACACGGCCACACAACAGGACACGGCCACACAACAGGACACGGCCACACAACAGGACACGGCCACACAACAGGACACGGCCACACAACAGGACACGGCCACACAACAGGACACGGCCACACAACAGGACACGGCCACACAACAGAACACTGGGACACGGCCACACAATGGGACACGGCCACACAACGGGACACGGCCACACAACAGGACACGGCCACACAACAGGACACTGGGACACGGCCACACAACAGAACACTGGGACACGGCCACACAACAGGACACTGGGACACGGCCACACAACAGGACACGGCCACACAACAGAACACTGGGACACGGCCACACCCACACAACAGAACACTGGGACACGGCCACACAACAGGACACTGGGACACGGCCACACAACAGGACACTGGGACACGGCCACACCCACACAACAGGACACTGGGACACGGCCACACAACAGGACACTGGGACACGGCCACACAACAGGACACGGCCACACAACAGGACACGGCCACACAACAGGACACGGCCACACAACAGGACACTGGGACACGGCCACACAACAGGACACTGGGACACGGCCACACAACAGGACACTGGGAGACGGCCACACAACAGGACACTGGGAGACGGCCACACAACAGGACACTGGGACACGGCCACACAACAGGACACTGGGAGACGGCCACACAACAGGACACTGGGACACGGCCACACAACAGGACACTGGGACACGGCCACACAACAGGACACTGGGACACGGCCACACAACAGGACACTGGGACACGGCCACACAACAGGACACTGGGACACGGCCACACAACAGGACACTGGGACACGGCCACACAACAGGACACTGGGACACGGCCACACAACAGGACACTGGGACACGGCCACACAACAGGACACTGGGACACGGCCACACAACAGGACACTGGGACACGGCCACACAACAGGACACTGGGACACGGCCACACAACAGGACACTGGGACACGGCCACACAACAGAACACTGGGACACGGCCACACAACAGGACACTGGGACACGGCCACACAACAGGACACTGGGACACGGCCACACAACAGGACACTGGGACACGGCCACACAACAGGACACTGGGACACGGCCACACCCACACAACAGGACACTGGGACACGGCCACACCCACACAACAGGACACTGGGACACGGCCACACAACAGGACACGGCCACACAACAGGACACGGCCACACAACAGGACACGGCCACACAACAGGACACGGCCACACAACAGGACACGGCCACACAACAGGACACGGGGACACGGCCACACAACAGGACACTGGGACACGGCCACACAACAGGACACTGGGACACGGCCACACAACAGGACACTGGGACACGGCCACACCCACACAACAGAACACTGGGACACGGCCACACAACAGGACACTGGGACACGGCCACACAACAGGACACTGGGACACGGCCACACAACAGGACACTGGGACAGGCCACACAACAGGACACTGGGACACGGCCACACAACAGGACACTGGGACACGGCCACACAACAGAACACTGGGACACGGCCACACAACAGGACACTGGGACACGGCCACACAACAGGACACGGCCACACAACAGGACACGGCCACACAACAGGACACGGCCACACAACAGGACACGGCCACACAACAGGACACGGCCACACAACAGGACACGGCCACACAACAGGACACGGCCACACAACAGAACACTGGGACACGGCCACACAACGGGACACGGCCACACAACGGGACACGGCCACACAACAGGACACGGCCACACAACAGGACACGGCCACACAACAGGACACGGCCACACAACAGGACACGGCCACACAACAGAACACTGGGACACGGCCACACAACAGAACACTGGGACACGGCCACACCCACACAACATGACACTGGGACACGGCCACACAACAGGACACTGGGACACGGCCACACAACAGGACACTGGGACACGGCCACACAACAGGACACTGGGACACGGCCACACAACAGGACACTGGGACACGGCCACACAACAGAACACTGGGACACGGCCACACAACAGAACACTGGGACACGGCCACACAACAGAACACTGGGACACGGCCACACAACAGGACACTGGGACACGGCCACACAACAGGACACTGGGACACGGCCACACAACAGGACACTGGGACACGGCCACACCCACACAACAGAACACTGGGACACGGCCACACAACAGGACACTGGGACACGGCCACACAACAGGACACTGGGACACGGCCACAGGACACTGGGACACGGCCACACAACAGGACACTGGGACACGGCCACACAACAGGACACTGGGACACGGCCACACAACGGGACACGGCCACACAACGGGACACGGCCACACAACGGGACACGGCCACACAACGGGACACGGCCACACAACGGGACACGGCCAGACAACGGGACACGGCCAGACAACGGGACACGGCCAGACAACGGGACACGGCCAGACAACGGGACACGGCCAGACAACAGGACACGGCCAGACAACAGGACACGGGGACACGGCCACACAACAGGACACGGCCAGACAACAGGACACGGGGACACGGCCACACCCACACAACAGGACACGGGGACACGGCCACACCCACACAACAGGACACGGGGACACGGCCACAGAACACTGGGACACGGCCACACCCACACAACAGGACACGGCCACACCCACACAACAGGACACGGCCACACCCACACAACAGGACACGGCCACACCCACACAACAGGACACGGCCACACCCACGACACTGGGACACGGCCACACCCACACAACAGGACACTGGGACACACAACAGGACACTGGGACACACAACAGGACACTGGGACACGGCCACACCCACACAACAGGACACTGGGACACGGCCACACCCACACAACAGGACACTGGGACACGGCCACACCCACACAACAGGACACTGGGACACGGCCACACCCACACAACAGGACACTGGGACACGGCCACACAACAGGACACGGCCACACCCACACAACAGGACACTGGGACACACCCACACAACAGGACACTGGGACACACCCACACAACAGGACACTGGGACACACCCACACAACAGGACACTGGGACACACCCACACAACAGGACACTGGGACACGGCCACACCCACACAACAGGACACTGGGACACGGCCACACAACAGGACACGGCCACACAACAGGACACTGGGACACGGCCACACCCACACAACAGGACACGGCCACACAACAGGACACTGGGACACGGCCACACCCACACAACAGGACACGGCCACACCCACACAACAGGACACTGGGACACGGCCACACAACAGGACACTGGGACACGGCCACACCCACACAACAGGACACTGGGACACGGCCACACAACAGGACACTGGGACACGGCCACACAACAGGACACGGCCACACAACAGGACACGGCCAGACAACAGGACACGGCCACACAACAGGACACGGCCACACAACAGGACACGGCCAGACAACAGGACACGGCCACACAACAGGACACGGCCACACAACAGGACACGGGGACACGGCCACACCCACACAACAGGACACTGGGACACGGCCAGACAACGGGACACGGCCAGACAACGGGACACGGCCAGACAACGGGACACGGCCAGACAACGGGACACGGCCACACCCACACAACAGGACACTGGGACACGGCCACACCCACACAACAGGACACGGCCACACCCACACAACAGGACACTGGGACACGGCCACACCCACACAACAGGACACTGGGACACGGCCACACCCACACAACAGGACACGGCCACAGAACACTGGGACACGGCCACACAACAGGACACTGGGACACGGCCACACAACAGGACACTGGGACACGGCCACACAACAGGACACTGGGACACGGCCACACAACAGGACACTGGGACACGGCCACACAACAGGACACTGGGACACGGCCACACAACAGGACACTGGGACACGGCCACACAACAGGACACTGGGACACGGCCACACAACAGGACACTGGGACACGGCCACACAACAGGACACTGGGACACGGCCACACAACAGGACACTGGGACACACAACAGGACACGGCCACACAACAGGACACTGGGACACGGCCACACAACAGGACACTGGGACACGGCCACACAACAGGACACTGGGACACGGCCACACAACAGGACACTGGGACACGGCCACACAACAGGACACGGCCACACAACAGGACACGGCCACACAACAGGACACTGGGACACGGCCACACAACAGGACACTGGGACACGGCCACACAACAGGACACTGGGACACGGCCACACAACAGGACACTGGGACACGGCCACACAACAGGACACGGCCACACAACAGGACACTGGGACACGGCCACACAACAGGACACGGCCACACAACAGAACACTGGGACACGGCCACACAACAGGACACGGCCACACAACAGGACACGGCCACACAACAGGACACGGCCACACAACAGGACACGGCCACACAACAGGACACGGCCACACAACAGGACACGGACAACAGGACACGGCCACACAACAGGACACGGCCACACAACAGGACACGGCCACACAACAGAACACGGCCACACAACAGAACACTGGGACACGGCCACACCCACACAACAGAACACTGGGACACGGCCACACAACAGGACACTGGGACACGGCCACACAACAGGACACTGGGACACGGCCACACAACAGGACACTGGGACACGGCCACACCCACACAACAGAACACTGGGACACGGCCACACCCACACAACAGAACACTGGGACACGGCCACACCCACACAACAGAACACTGGGACACGGCCACACAACAGGACACTGGGACACGGCCACACCCACACAACAGAACACTGGGACACGGCCACACAACAGGACACTGGGACATGGCCACACAACAGGACACTGGGACACGGCCACACAACAGGACACTGGGACACGGCCACACAACAGGACACTGGGACACGGCCACACCCACACAACAGGACACTGGGACACGGCCACACAACAGGACACGGCCACACAACAGGACACGGCCACACAACAGGACACGGCCACACAACAGGACACGGCCACACAACAGGACACTGGGACACGGCCACACAACAGGACACTGGGACACGGCCACACAACGGGACACGGCCACACAACGGGACACGGCCACACAACGGGACACGGCCACACAACGGGACACGGCCACACAACGGGACACGGCCACACAACGGGACACGGCCACACAACGGGACACGGCCACACAACGGGACACGGCCACACAACGGGACACGGCCACACAACGGGACACGGCCACACAACGGGACACGGCCACACAACAGGACACGGCCACACAACAGGACACGGCCACACAACAGGATACGGCCACACAACAGGACACGGCCACACAACAGGACACGGCCACACAACAGGACACGGCCACACAACAGGACACGGCCACACAACAGGACACGGCCACACAACAGGACACGGCCACACAACAGGATACGGCCACACAACAGGACACGGCCACACAACAGGACACTGGGACACGGCCACACCCACACAACAGAACACTGGGACACGGCCACACAACAGGACACTGGGACACGGCCACACAACAGGACACTGGGACACGGCCACACCCACACAACAGAACACTGGGACACGGCCACACAATGGGACACGGCCACACAACAGGACACTGGGACACGGCCACACAACAGGACACTGGGACACGGCCACACAACAGGACACTGGGACACGGCCACACAACAGGACACTGGGACACGGCCACACAACAGGACA
This sequence comes from Rana muscosa, assembly GCA_029206835.1. Classification (NCBI taxonomy): domain Eukaryota; kingdom Metazoa; phylum Chordata; class Amphibia; order Anura; family Ranidae; genus Rana; species Rana muscosa. The sequence goes on along the minus strand of JARGYO010004480.1, from coordinate 29,077 downwards.
CTGGGACACGGCCACACCCACACAACAGAACACTGGGACACGGCCACACAACAGGACACTGGGACACGGCCACACAACAGGACACTGGGACACGGCCACACAACAGGACACTGGGACACGGCCACACAACAGGACACGGCCACACAACGGGACACGGCCACACAACGGGACACGGCCACACAACGGGACACGGCCACACAACAGGACACGGCCACACAACAGGACACGGCCACACAACAGGACACTGGGACACGGCCACACAACAGAACACTGGGACACGGCCACACAACAGAACACTGGGACACGGCCACACCCACACAACAGGACACTGGGACACGGCCACACAACAGGACACTGGGACACGGCCACACAACAGGACACTGGGACACGGCCACACAACAGGACACTGGGACACGGCCACACCCACACAACAGAACACTGGGACACGGCCACACAACAGGACACTGGGACACGGCCACACAACAGGACACTGGGACACGGCCACACAACAGGACACTGGGACACGGCCACACAACAGGACACTGGGACACGGCCACACAACAGGACACGGCCACACAACAGGACACGGCCACACAACAGGACACTGGGACACGGCCACACAACAGGACACTGGGACACGGCCACACAACGGGACACGGCCACACAACGGGACACGGCCACACAACGGGACACGGCCACACAACGGGACACGGCCACACAACGGGACACGGCCACACAACGGGACACGGCCACACAACAGGACACGGCCACACAACAGGACACGGCCACACAACAGGACACGGGGACACGGCCACACAACAGGACACTGGGACACGGCCACACAACAGGACACTGGGACACGGCCACACAACAGGACACTGGGACACGGCCACACCCACACAACAGAACACTGGGACACGGCCACACAACAGGACACTGGGACACGGCCACACAACAGGACACTGGGACACGGCCACACAACAGGACACTGGGACAGGCCACACAACAGGACACTGGGACACGGCCACACAACAGGACACTGGGACACGGCCACACAACAGAACACTGGGACACGGCCACACAACAGGACACTGGGACACGGCCACACAACAGGACACGGCCACACAACAGGACACGGCCACACAACAGGACACGGCCACACAACAGGACACGGCCACACAACAGGACACGGCCACACAACAGGACACGGCCACACAACAGAACACTGGGACACGGCCACACAACGGGACACGGCCACACAACGGGACACGGCCACACAACAGGACACGGCCACACAACAGGACACGGCCACACAACAGGACACGGCCACACAACAGGACACGGCCACACAACAGGACACGGCCACACAACAGAACACTGGGACACGGCCACACAACAGAACACTGGGACACGGCCACACCCACACAACAGGACACTGGGACACGGCCACACAACAGGACACTGGGACACGGCCACACAACAGGACACTGGGACACGGCCACACAACAGGACACTGGGACACGGCCACACAACAGGACACTGGGACACGGCCACACAACAGGACACTGGGACACGGCCACACAACAGAACACTGGGACACGGCCACACAACAGAACACTGGGACACGGCCACACAACAGAACACTGGGACACGGCCACACAACAGGACACTGGGACACGGCCACACAACAGGACACTGGGACACGGCCACACAACAGGACACTGGGACACGGCCACACCCACACAACAGAACACTGGGACACGGCCACACAACAGGACACTGGGACATGGCCACACAACAGGACACTGGGACACGGCCACAGGACACTGGGACACGGCCACACAACAGGACACTGGGACACGGCCACACAACAGGACACTGGGACACGGCCACACAACGGGACACGGCCACACAACGGGACACGGCCACACAACGGGACACGGCCACACAACGGGACACGGCCAGACAACGGGACACGGCCAGACAACGGGACACGGCCAGACAACGGGACACGGCCAGACAACGGGACACGGCCAGACAACGGGACACGGCCAGACAACGGGACACGGCCAGACAACGGGACACGGCCAGACAACGGGACACGGCCAGACAACGGGACACTGGGACACGGCCACACAACAGGACACGGCCAGACAACAGGACACGGGGACACGGCCACACCCACACAACAGGACACGGGGACACGGCCACACCCACACAACAGGACACGGGGACACGGCCACAGAACACTGGGACACGGCCACACCCACACAACAGGACACGGCCACACCCACACAACAGGACACGGCCACACCCACACAACAGGACACGGCCACACCCACGACACTGGGACACGGCCACACCCACACAACAGGACACTGGGACACACAACAGGACACTGGGACACACAACAGGACACTGGGACACGGCCACACCCACACAACAGGACACTGGGACACGGCCACACCCACACAACAGGACACTGGGACACGGCCACACCCACACAACAGGACACTGGGACACGGCCACACCCACACAACAGGACACTGGGACACGGCCACACAACAGGACACGGCCACACCCACACAACAGGACACTGGGACACACCCACACAACAGGACACTGGGACACACCCACACAACAGGACACTGGGACACACCCACACAACAGGACACTGGGACACGGCCACACCCACACAACAGGACACTGGGACACGGCCACACAACAGGACACGGCCACACAACAGGACACTGGGACACGGCCACACCCACACAACAGGACACGGCCACACAACAGGACACTGGGACACGGCCACACCCACACAACAGGACACGGCCACACCCACACAACAGGACACTGGGACACGGCCACACAACAGGACACTGGGACACGGCCACACCCACACAACAGGACACTGGGACACGGCCACACAACAGGACACGGCCACACAACAGGACACGGCCACACAACAGGACACGGCCAGACAACAGGACACGGCCACACAACAGGACACGGCCAGACAACAGGACACGGCCAGACAACAGGACACGGCCAGACAACAGGACACGGCCACACAACAGGACACGGCCAGACAACGGGACACGGCCACACCCACACAACAGGACACTGGGACACGGCCACACCCACACAACAGGACACGGCCACACCCACACAACAGGACACTGGGACACGGCCACACCCACACAACAGGACACTGGGACACGGCCACACCCACACAACAGGACACGGCCACAGAACACTGGGACACGGCCACACAACAGGACACTGGGACACGGCCACACAACAGGACACTGGGACACGGCCACACAACAGGACACTGGGACACGGCCACACAACAGGACACTGGGACACGGCCACACAACAGGACACTGGGACACGGCCACACAACAGGACACTGGGACACGGCCACACAACAGGACACTGGGACACGGCCACACAACAGGACACTGGGACACGGCCACACAACAGGACACTGGGACACGGCCACACAACAGGACACTGGGACACGGCCACAGGACACGGCCACACAACAGGACACTGGGACACGGCCACACAACAGGACACTGGGACACGGCCACACAACAGGACACTGGGACACGGCCACACAACAGGACACTGGGACACGGCCACACAACAGGACACGGCCACACAACAGGACACGGCCACACAACAGGACACGGCCACACAACAGGACACTGGGACACGGCCACACAACAGGACACTGGGACACGGCCACACAACAGGACACTGGGACACGGCCACACAACAGGACACTGGGACACGGCCACACAACAGGACACTGGGACACGGCCACACAACAGGACACGGCCACACAACAGAACACTGGGACACGGCCACACAACAGGACACGGCCACACAACAGGACACGGCCACACAACAGGACACGGCCACACAACAGGACACGGCCACACAACAGGACACGGCCACACAACAGGACACGGCCACACAACAGGACACGGCCACACAACAGGACACGGACAACAGGACACGGCCACACAACAGGACACGGCCACACAACAGGACACGGCCACACAACAGAACACTGGGACACGGCCACACCCACACAACAGAACACTGGGACACGGCCACACAACAGGACACTGGGACACGGCCACACAACAGGACACTGGGACACGGCCACACAACAGGACACTGGGACACGGCCACACCCACACAACAGAACACTGGGACACGGCCACACCCACACAACAGAACACTGGGACACGGCCACACCCACACAACAGAACACTGGGACACGGCCACACAACAGGACACTGGGACACGGCCACACTCACACAACAGAACACTGGGACACGGCCACACAACAGGACACTGGGACACGGCCACACAACAGGACACTGGGACACGGCCACACAACAGGACACTGGGACACGGCCACACAACAGGACACTGGGACACGGCCACACAACAGGACACTGGGACACGGCCACACCCACACAACAGGACACTGGGACACGGCCACACAACAGGACACGGCCACACAACAGGACACGGCCACACAACAGGACACGGGGACACGGCCACACAACAGGACACTGGGACACGGCCACACAACAGGACACTGGGACACGGCCACACAACAGGACACTGGGACACGGCCACACAACGGGACACGGCCACACAACGGGACACGGCCACACAACGGGACACGGCCACACAACGGGACACGGCCACACAACGGGACACGGCCACACAACGGGACACGGCCACACAACGGGACACGGCCACACAACGGGACACGGCCACACAACGGGACACGGCCACACAACAGGATACGGCCACACAACAGGACACGGCCACACAACAGGACACTGGGACACGGCCACACCCACACAACAGAACACTGGGACACGGCCACACAACAGGACACTGGGACACGGCCACACAACAGGACACTGGGACACGGCCACACCCACACAACAGAACACTGGGACACGGCCACACAATGGGACACGGCCACACAACAGGACACTGGGACACGGCCACACAACAGGACACTGGGACACGGCCACACAACAGGACACTGGGACACGGCCACACAACAGGACACTGGGACACGGCCACACAACAGGACACTGGGACACGGCCACACCCACACAACAGAACACTGGGACACGGCCACACAACAGGACACTGGGACACGGCCACACAACAGGACACTAGGACACGGCCACACAACAGGACACTCGGACACGGCCACACAACAGGACACGGCCACACAACGGGACACGGCCACACAACGGGACACGGCCACACAACGGGACACGGCCACACAACGGGACACGGCCACACAACGGGACACGGCCACACAACGGGACACGGCCACACAACGGGACACGGCCACACAACGGGACACGGCCACACAACAGGACACTGGGACACGGCCACACAACAGAACACTGGGACACGGCCACACCCACACAACAGGACACTGGGACACGGCCACACAACAGGACACTGGGACACGGCCACACAACAGGACACTGGGACACGGCCACACCCACACAACAGAACACTGGGACACACCCACACAACAGAACACTGGGACACGGCCACACAACAGAACACTGGGACACGGCCACACAACAGGACACTGGGACACGGCCACACAACAGGACACTGGGACACGGCCACACAACAGGACACTGGGACACGGCCACACAACAGGACACTGGGACATGGCCACACAACAGGACACTGGGACACGGCCACACCCACACAACAGAACACTGGGACACGGCCACACCCACACAACAGAACACTGGGACACGGCCACACAACAGGACACTGGGACATGGCCACACAACAGGACACTGGGACACGGCCACACAACAGGACACTGGGACACGGCCACACAACAGGACACTGGGACACGGCCACACAACAGGACACTGGGACACGGCCACACAACAGGACACTGGGACACGGCCACACAACGGGACACGGCCACACAACGGGACACGGCCACACAACGGGACACGGCCACACAACGGGACACGGCCACACAACGGGACACGGCCACACAACGGGACACGGCCACACAACGGGACACGGCCAGACAACGGGACACGGCCAGACAACAGGACACTGGGACACGGCCACACAACGGGACACGGCCACACAACGGGACACGGCCACACAACAGGACACGGCCAGACAACAGGACACTGGGACACGGCCACACAACGGGACACGGCCAGACAACAGGACACGGCCAGACAACAGGACACGGGGACACGGCCACACCCACACAACAGGACACGGGGACACGGCCACACCCACACAACAGGACACGGGGACACGGCCACAGAACACTGGGACACGGCCACACCCACACAACAGGAGACGGCCACACCCACACAACAGGACACGGCCACACCCACACAACAGGACACGGCCACACCCACACAACAGGACACGGCCACACCCACGACACTGGGACACGGCCACACCTACACAACAGGACACTGGGACACACAACAGGACACTGGGACACGGCCACACCCACACAACAGGACACTGGGACACGGCCACACCCACACAACAGGACACTGGGACACGGCCACACCCACACAACAGGACACTGGGACACGGCCACACCCACACAACAGGACACTGGGACACGGCCACACCCACACAACAGGACACTGGGACACGGCCACACACTGGGACACGGCCACACCCACACAACAGGACACTGGGACACACCCACACAACAGGACACTGGGACACACCCACACAACAGGACACTGGGACACGGCCACACAACAGGACACTGGGACACGGCCACACCCACACAACAGGACACTGGGACACGGCCACACAACAGGACACGGCCACACAACAGGACACTGGGACACGGCCACACCCACACAACAGGACACGGCCACACAACAGGACACTGGGACACGGCCACACCCACACAACAGGACACTGGGACACACCCACACAACAGGACACTGGGACACACCCACACAACAGGACACTGGGACACACCCACACAACAGGACACTGGGACACACCCACACAACAGGACACTGGGACACGGCCACACCCACACAACAGGACACTGGGACACGGCCACACCCACACAACAGGACACTGGGACACGGCCACACAACAGGACACGGCCACACAACAGGACACTGGGACACGGCCACACCCACACAACAGGACACGGCCACACCCACACAACAGGACACTGGGACACGGCCACACAACAGGACACTGGGACACGGCCACACCCACACAACAGGACACTGGGACACGGCCACACAACAGGACACTGGGACACGGCCACACAACAGGACACGGCCAGACAACAGGACACGGGGACACGGCCACACCCACACAACAGGACACTGGGACACGGCCACACAACAGGACACTGGGACACGGCCAGACAACGGGACACGGCCAGACAACGGGACACGGCCAGACAACGGGACACGGCCAGACAACAGGACACTGGGACACGGCCACACCCACACAACAGGACACTGGGACACGGCCACACCCACACAACAGGACACTGGGACATGGCCACACCCACACAACAGGACACGGCCACAGAACACTGGGACACGGCCACACAACAGGACACTGGGACACGGCCACACAACAGGACACTGGGACACGGCCACACAACAGGACACTGGGACACGGCCACACAACAGGACACTGGGACACGGCCACACAACAGGACACTGGGACACGGCCACACAACAGGACACTGGGACACGGCCACACAACAGGACACTGGGACACGGCCACACAACGGCCACACAACGGGACACGGCCACACAACGGGACACACAACGGGACACGGCCACACAACGGGACACGGCCACACAACGGGACACGGCCACACAACGGGACACGGCCACACAACGGGACACGGCCACACAACGGGACACGGCCACACAACGGGACACGGCCACACAACGGGACACGGCCACACAACGGGACACGGCCACACAACGGGACACGGCCACACAACGGGACACGGCCACACAACGGGACACGGCCACACAACGGGACACGGCCACACAACGGGACACGGCCAGACAACAGGACACTGGGACACGGCCACACAACGGGACACGGCCACACAACGGGACACGGCCACACAACAGGACACGGCCAGACAACAGGACACTGGGACACGGCCACACAACGGGACACGGCCAGACAACAGGACACGGCCAGACAACAGGACACGGGGACACAGCCACACCCACACAACAGGACACGGGGACACGGCCACACCCACACAACAGGACACGGGGACACGGCCACAGAACACTGGGACACGGCCACACCCACACAACAGGAGACGGCCACACCCACACAACAGGACACGGCCACACCCACACAACAGGACACGGCCACACCCACACAACAGGACACGGCCACACCCACGACACTGGGACACGGCCACACCTACACAACAGGACACTGGGACACACAACAGGACACTGGGACACGGCCACACCCACACAACAGGACACTGGGACACGGCCACACCCACACAACAGGACACTGGGACACGGCCACACCCACACAACAGGACACTGGGACACGGCCACACCCACACAACAGGACACTGGGACACGGCCACACACTGGGACACGGCCACACACTGGGACACGGCCACACCCACACAACAGGACACTGGGACACGGCCACACAACAGGACACTGGGACACGGCCACACCCACACAACAGGACACTGGGACACGGCCACACAACAGGACACGGCCACACAACAGGACACTGGGACACGGCCACACCCACACAACAGGACACGGCCACACAACAGGACACTGGGACACGGCCACACCCACACAACAGGACACGGCCACACAACGGGACACACAACGGGACACGGCCACACAACGGGACACGGCCACACAACGGGACACGGCCACACAACGGGACACGGCCACACAACGGGACACGGCCACACAACGGGACACGGCCACACAACGGGACACGGCCACACAACGGGACACGGCCACACAACGGGACACGGCCACACAACGGGACACGGCCACACAACGGGACACGGCCACACAACGGGACACGGCCACACAACGGGACACGGCCACACAACGGGACACGGCCACACAACGGGACACGGCCACACAACAGGACACGGCCACACAACAGAACACTGGGACACGGCCACACAACAGGACACTGGGACACGGCCACACAACAGGACACTGGGACACGGCCACACAACAGGACACTGGGACACGGCCAGACAACGGGACACGGCCAGACAACGGGACACGGCCAGACAACGGGACACGGCCAGACAACGGGACACGGCCAGACAACGGGACACGGCCAGACAACGGGACACGGCCAGACAACGGGACACGGCCAGACAACGGGACACGGCCAGACAACGGGACACGGCCAGACAACGGGACACGGCCAGACAACAGAACACTGGGACACGGCCACACAACAGGACACTGGGACACGGTCACACAACAGAACACTGGGACACGGCCACACAACAGGACACTGGGACACGGCCACACAACAGGACACTGGGACACGGCCAGACAACGGGACACGGCCAGACAACGGGACACGGCCAGACAACGGGACACGGCCAGACAACGGGACACGGCCAGACAACGGGACACGGCCAGACAACGGGACACGGCCAGACAACGGGACACGGCCAGACAACGGGACACTGGGACACGGCCACACAACAGGACACTGGGACACGGCCACACAACAGGACACGGCCACACAACAGAACACTGGGACACGGCCACACAACAGGACACTGGGACACGGCCACACAACAGGACACTGGGACACGGCCACACAACAGGACACTGGGACACGGCCACACAACAGGACACGGCCACACAACAGGACACGGCCACACAACAGGACACGGCCACACAACAGGACACGGCCACACAACAGGACACGGCCACACAACAGGACACTGGGACACGGCCACACAACAGGACACTGGGAGACGGCCACACAACAGGACACTGGGAGACGGCCACACAACAGGACACTGGGAGACGGCCACACAACAGGACACTGGGAGACGGCCACACAACAGGACACTGGGAGACGGCCACACAACAGGACACTGGGAGACGGCCACACAACAGGACACTGGGACACGGCCACACAACAGGACACTGGGACACGGCCACACAACAGGACACTGGGACACGGCCACACAACAGGACACTGGGACACGGCCACACAACAGGACACTGGGACACGGCCACACAACAGGACACTGGGACACGGCCACACAACAGGACACTGGGACACGGCCACACAACAGGACACTGGGACACGGCCACACAACAGGACACTGGGACACGGCCACACAACAGGACACGGCCACACAACAGGACACGGCCACACAACAGGACACGGCCACACAACAGGACACGGCCACACAACAGGACACGGCCACACAACAGGACACGGCCACACAACAGGACACGGCCACACAACAGGACACGGCCACACAACAGGACACGGCCACACAACAGGACACGGCCACACAACAGAACACTGGGACACGGCCACACAACGGGACACGGCCACACAACAGGACACGGCCACACAACAGGACACTGGGACACGGCCACACAACAGGACACTGGGACACGGCCACACAACAGGACACTGGGAGACGGCCACACAACAGGACACTGGGAGACGGCCACACAACAGGACACTGGGACACGGCCACACAACAGGACACTGGGACACGGCCACACAACAGAACACTGGGACACGGCCACACAACAGGACACTGGGACACGGCCACACAACAGGACACTGGGACACGGCCACACAACAGGACACTGGGACACGGCCACACAACAGGACACTGGGACACGGCCACACAACAGGACACTGGGACACGGCCACACAACAGGACACTGGGACACGGCCACACAACAGGACACTGGGACACGGCCACACAACAGGACACTGGGACACGGCCACACAACAGAACACTGGGACACGGCCACACAACAGGACACTGGGACACGGCCACACAACAGGACACTGGGACACGGCCACACAACAGGACACTGGGACACGGCCACACAACAGGACACTGGGACACGGCCACACAACAGGACACTGGGACACGGCCACACAACAGGACACTGGGACACGGCCACACAACAGGACACTGGGACACGGCCACACAACAGGACACTGGGACACGGCCACACCCACACAACAGGACACTGGGACACGGCCACACAACAGGACACGGCCACACAACAGGACACGGCCACACAACAGGACACGGCCACACAACAGGACACGGCCACACAACAGGACACTGGGACACGGCCACACAACAGGACACTGGGACACGGCCACACAACAGGACACTGGGACACGGCCACACAACAGGACACTGGGACACGGCCACACAACAGGACACTGGGACACGGCCACACAACAGGACACTGGGACACGGCCACACCCACACAACAGGACACTGGGACACGGCCACACAACAGGACACTGGGACAGGCCACACAACAGGACACTGGGACACTGCCACACAACAGGACACTGGGACACGGCCACACAACAGGACACTGGGACACGGCCACACCCACACAACAGAACACTGGGACACGGCCACACAACAGGACACTGGGACACGGCCACACAACAGGACACGGCCACACAACGGGACACGGCCACACAACGGGACACGGCCACACAACGGGACACGGCCACACAACGGGACACGGCCACACAACGGGACACGGCCACACAACGGGACACGGCCACACAACGGGACACGGCCACACAACGGGACACGGCCACACAACGGGACACGGCCACACAACGGGACACGGCCACACAACGGGACACGGCCACACAACAGAACACTGGGACACGGCCACACCCACACAACAGGACACTGGGACACGGCCACACAACAGGACACTGGGACACGGCCACACAACAGGACACTGGGACACGGCCACACAACAGGACACTGGGACACGGCCACACAACAGGACACTGGGACACGGCCACACAACAGGACACTGGGACACGGCCACACAACAGAACACTGGGACACGGCCACACAACAGAACACTGGGACACGGCCACACAACAGGACACTGGGACACGGCCACACAACAGGACACTGGGACACGGCCACACAACAGGACACTGGGACACGGCCACACAACAGGACACTGGGACACGGCCACACAACAGAACACTGGGACACGGCCACACAACAGGACACTGGGACACGGCCACACAACAGGACACTGGGACACGGCCACAGGACACTGGGACACGGCCACACAACAGGACACTGGGACACGGCCACACAACAGGACACTGGGACACGGCCACACAACAGGACACTGGGACACGGCCACACAACGGGACACGGCCACACAACGGGACACGGCCACACAACGGGACACGGCCACACAACGGAACACGGCCACACAACGGGACACGGCCACACAACGGGACACGGCCACACAACGGGACACGGCCACACAACGGGACACGGCCACACAACGGGACACGGCCAGACAACGGGACACGGCCAGACAACGGGACACGGCCAGACAACGGGACACGGCCAGACAACGGGACACGGCCAGACAACGGGACACGGCCAGACAACGGGACACGGCCAGACAACGGGACACGGCCAGACAACGGGACACGGCCAGACAACGGGACACGGCCAGACAGCGGGACACGGGGACACGGCCACACAACAGGACACGGCCAGACAACAGGACACGGGGACACGGCCACACCCACACAACAGGACACGGGGACACGGCCACACCCACACAACAGGACACGGGGACACGGCCACAGAACACTGGGACACGGCCACACCCACACAACAGGACACGGCCACACCCACACAACAGGACACGGCCACACCCACACAACAGGACACGGCCACACCCACACAACAGGACACGGCCACACCCACGACACTGGGACACGGCCACACCCACACAACAGGACACTGGGACACACAACAGGACACTGGGACACACAACAGGACACTGGGACACGGCCACACCCACACAACAGGACACTGGGACACGGCCACACCCACACAACAGGACACTGGGACACGGCCACACCCACACAACAGGACACTGGGACACGGCCACACCCACACAACAGGACACTGGGACACACCCACACAACAGGACACTGGGACACACCCACACAACAGGACACTGGGACACACCCACACAACAGGACACTGGGACACACCCACACAACAGGACACTGGGACACGGCCACACCCACACAACAGGACACTGGGACACGGCCACACCCACACAACAGGACACTGGGACACGGCCACACAACAGGACACGGCCACACAACAGGACACTGGGACACGGCCACACCCACACGACAGGACACGGCCACACAACAGGACACTGGGACACGGCCACACCCACACAACAGGACACGGCCACACCCACACAACAGGACACTGGTACACGGCCACACAACAGGACACTGGGACACGGCCACACCCACACAACAGGACACTGGGACACGGCCACACAACAGGACACTGGGACACGGCCACACAACAGGACACGGCCACACAACAGGACACGGCCACAGAACAGGACACGGCCAGACAACAGGACACGGCCACACAACAGGACACGGCCAGACAACAGGACACGGGGACACGGCCACACACACACAACAGGACACTGGGACACGGCCAGACAACGGGACACGGCCAGACAACGGGACATGGCCAGACAACGGGACACGGCCAGACAACGGGACACGGCCAGACAACGGGACACGGCCACACCCACACAACAGGACACTGGGACACGGCCACACCCACACAACAGGACACGGCCACACCCACACAACAGGACACTGGGACACGGCCACACCCACACAACAGGACACTGGGACACGGCCACACCCACACAACAGGACACGGCCACAGAACACTGGGACACGGCCACACAACAGGACACTGGGACACGGCCACACAACAGGACACTGGGACACGGCCACACAACAGGACACTGGGACACGGCCACACAACAGGACACTGGGACACGGCCACACAACAGGACACTGGGACACGGCCACACAACAGGACACTGGGACACGGCCACACAACAGGACACTGGGACACGGCCACACAACAGGACACTGGGACACGGCCACACAACAGGACACGGCCACACAACAGGACACGGCCACACAACAGGACACGGCCACACAACAGGACACGGCCACACAACAGGACACGGCCACACAACAGAACACGGCCACACAACAGAACACTGGGACACGGCCACACCCACACAACAGGACACTGGGACACGGCCACACAACAGGACACTGGGACACGGCCACACAACAGGACACTGGGACACGGCCACACAACAGGACACTGGGACACGGCCACACAACAGGACACTGGGACACGGCCACACAACAGGACACTGGGACACGGCCACACAACAGGACACTGGGACACGGCCACACAACAGGACACTGGGACACGGCCACACAACAGGACACTGGGACACGGCCACACCCACACAACAGAACACTGGGACACGGCCACACAACAGGACACTGGGACACGGCCACACAACAGGACACTGGGACACGGCCACACAACAGGACACTGGGACACGGCCACACAACAGGACACTGGGACACGGCCACACAACAGGACACTGGGACACGGCCACACAACAGGACACTGGGACACGGCCACACAACAGGACACTGGGACACGGCCACACAACAGGACACTGGGACACGGCCACACAACAGGACACTGGGACACGGCCACACAACAGGACACTGGGACACGGCCACACAACAGGACACTGGGACACGGCCACACAACAGGACACTGGGACACGGCCACACAACAGGACACTGGGACACGGCCACACAACAGGACACTGGGACACGGCCACACCCACACAACAGGACACTGGGACACGGCCACACAACAGGACACTGGGACACGGCCACACAACAGGACACGGCCACACAACAGGACACGGCCACACAACAGGACACGGCCACACAACAGGACACGGCCACACAACAGGACACAGCCACACAACAGGACACGGCCACACAACAGAACACTGGGACACGGCCACACAACAGGACACTGGGACACGGCCACACCCACACAACAGGACACTGGGACACGGCCACACAACAGGACACTGGGACACGGCCACACAACAGGACACTGGGACACGGCCACACAACAGGACACTGGGACACGGCCACACAACAGGACACTGGGACACGGCCACACAACAGGACACTGGGACACGGCCACACCCACACAACAGAACACTGGGACACGGCCACACAACAGGACACTGGGACACGGCCACACAACAGGACACGGCCACACAACAGGACACGGCCACACAACGGGACACGGCCACACAACGGGACACGGCCACACAACGGGACACGGCCACACAACGGGACACGGCCACACAACGGGACACGGCCACACAACGGGACACGGCCACACAACGGGACACGGCCACACAACGGGACACGGCCACACAACGGGACACGGCCACACAACGGGACACGGCCACACAACAGGACACGGCCACACAACAGAACACTGGGACACGGCCACACAACAGAACACTGGGACACGGCCACACCCACACAACAGGACACTGGGACACGGCCACACAACAGGACACTGGGACACGGCCACACAACAGGACACTGGGACACGGCCACACAACAGGACACTGGGACACGGCCACACAACAGGACACTGGGACACGGCCACACAACAGGACACTGGGACACGGCCACACAACAGAACACTGGGACACGGCCACACAACAGAACACTGGGACACGGCCACACAACAGGACACTGGGACACGGCCACACAACAGGACACTGGGACACGGCCACACAACAGGACACTGGGACACGGCCACACAACAGGACACTGGGACACGGCCACACCCACACAACAGAACACTGGGACACGGCCACACAACAGGACACTGGGACACGGCCACACAACAGGACACTGGGACACGGCCACAGGACACTGGGACACGGCCACACAACAGGACACTGGGACACGGCCACACAACGGGACACGGCCACACAACGGGACACGGCCACACAACGGGACACGGCCACACAACGGGACACGGCCAGACAACGGGACACGGCCAGACAACGGGACACGGCCAGACAACGGGACACGGCCAGACAACGGGACACGGCCAGACAACGGGACACGGCCAGACAACGGGACACGGCCAGACAACGGGACACGGCCAGACAACGGGACACGGCCAGACAACGGGACACGGCCAGACAACGGGACACGGCCAGACAACGGGACACGGCCAGACAACGGGACACGGCCAGACAACGGGACACGGCCAGACAGCGGGACACGGGGACACGGCCACACAACAGGACACGGCCAGACAACAGGACACGGGGACACGGCCACACCCACACAACAGGACACGGGGACACGGCCACACCCACACAACAGGACACGGGGACACGGCCACAGAACACTGGGACACGGCCACACCCACACAACAGGACACGGCCACACCCACACAACAGGACACGGCCACACCCACACAACAGGACACGGCCACACCCACACAACAGGACACGGCCACACCCACGACACTGGGACACGGCCACACCCACACAACAGGACACTGGGACACACAACAGGACACTGGGACACACAACAGGACACTGGGACACGGCCACACCCACACAACAGGACACTGGGACACGGCCACACCCACACAACAGGACACTGGGACACGGCCACACCCACACAACAGGACACTGGGACACGGCCACACAACAGGACACGGCCACACCCACACAACAGGACACTGGGACACGGCCACACAACAGGACACTGGGACACACCCACACAACAGGACACTGGGACACACCCACACAACAGGACACTGGGACACACCCACACAACAGGACACTGGGACACGGCCACACCCACACAACAGGACACTGGGACACGGCCACACAACAGGACACGGCCACACAACAGGACACTGGGACACGGCCACACCCACACGACAGGACACGGCCACACAACAGGACACTGGGACACGGCCACACCCACACAACAGGACACGGCCACACCCACACAACAGGACACTGGTACACGGCCACACAACAGGACACTGGGACACGGCCACACCCACACAACAGGACACTGGGACACGGCCACACAACAGGACACTGGGACACGGCCACACAACAGGACACGGCCACACAACAGGACACGGCCACAGAACAGGACACGGCCAGACAACAGGACACGGCCACACAACAGGACACGGCCAGACAACAGGACACGGGGACACGGCCACACCCACACAACAGGACACTGGGACACGGCCAGACAACGGGACACGGCCAGACAACGGGACACGGCCAGACAACGGGACACGGCCAGACAACGGGACACGGCCACACCCACACAACAGGACACTGGGACACGGCCACACCCACACAACAGGACACGGCCACACCCACACAACAGGACACGGCCACACCCACACAACAGGACACTGGGACACGGCCACACCCACACAACAGGACACGGCCACAGAACACTGGGACACGGCCACACAACAGGACACTGGGACACGGCCACACAACAGGACACTGGGACACGGCCACACAACAGGACACTGGGACACGGCCACACAACAGGACACTGGGACACGGCCACACAACAGGACACTGGGACACGGCCACACAACAGGACACTGGGACACGGCCACACAACAGGACACTGGGACACGGCCACACAACAGGACACTGGGACACGGCCACACAACAGGACACTGGGACACGGCCACACAACAGGACACTGGGACACGGCCACACAACAGGACACGGCCACACAACAGGACACGGCCACACAACAGGACACGGCCACACAACAGAACACGGCCACACAACAGAACACTGGGACACGGCCACACCCACACAACAGGACACTGGGACACGGCCACACAACAGGACACTGGGACACGGCCACACAACAGGACACTGGGACACGGCCACACAACAGGACACTGGGACACGGCCACACAACAGGACACTGGGACACGGCCACACAACAGGACACTGGGACACGGCCACACAACAGGACACTGGGACACGGCCACACAACAGGACACTGGGACACGGCCACACAACAGGACACTGGGACACGGCCACACCCACACAACAGAACACTGGGACACGGCCACACAACAGGACACTGGGACACGGCCACACAACAGGACACTGGGACACGGCCACACAACAGGACACTGGGACACGGCCACACAACAGGACACTGGGACACGGCCACACAACAGGACACTGGGACACGGCCACACAACAGGACACTGGGACACGGCCACACAACAGGACACTGGGACACGGCCACACAACAGGACACTGGGACACGGCCACACAACAGGACACTGGGACACGGCCACACAACAGGACACTGGGACACGGCCACACAACAGGACACTGGGACACGGCCACACAACAGGACACTGGGACACGGCCACACCCACACAACACTGGGACACGGCCACACAACAGGACACTGGGACACGGCCACACAACAGGACACTGGGACACGGCCACACAACAGGACACTGGGACACGGCCACACAACAGGACACTGGGACACGGCCACACAACAGGACACTGGGACACGGCCACACCCACACAACAGGACACTGGGACACGGCCACACAACAGGACACTGGGACACGGCCACACAACAGGACACTGGGACACGGCCACACAACAGGACACGGCCACACAACAGGACACGGCCACACAACAGGACACGGCCACACAACAGGACACGGCCACACAACAGGACACGGCCACACAACAGGACACGGCCACACAACAGAACACTGGGACACGGCCACACAACAGAACACTGGGACACGGCCACACAACAGGACACTGGGACACGGCCACACAACAGGACACTGGGACACGGCCACACAACAGAACACTGGGACACGGCCACACAACGGCCACACAACAGGACACGGCCACACAACGGGACACGGCCACACAACGGGACACGGCCACACAACGGGACACGGCCACACAACGGGACACGGCCACACAACGGGACACGGCCACACAACGGGACACGGCCACACAACGGGACACGGCCACACAACAGAACACTGGGACACGGCCACACCCACACAACAGGACACTGGGACACGGCCACACAACAGGACACTGGGACACGGCCACACCCACACAACAGGACACTGGGACACGGCCACACCCACACAACAGGACACTGGGACACGGCCACACAACAGGACACTGGGACACGGCCACACAACAGGACACTGGGACACGGCCACACAACAGGACACTGGGACACGGCCACACAACAGGACACTGGGACACGGCCACACAACAGGACACTGGGACACGGCCACACAACAGGACACTGGGACACGGCCACACCCACACAACAGGACACTGGGACACGGCCACACAACAGGACACTGGGACACGGCCACACAACAGGACACTGGGACACGGCCACACAACAGGACACTGGGACACGGCCACACAACAGGACACTGGGACACGGCCACACAACAGGACACTGGGACACGGCCACACAACGGGACACGGCCACACAACGGGACACGGCCACACAACGGGACACGGCCACACAACGGGACACGGCCACACAACGGGACACGGCCACACAACGGGACACGGCCACACAACGGGACACGGCCACACAACGGGACACGGCCACACAACGGGACACGGCCACACAACGGGACACGGCCACACAACGGGACACGGCCAGACAACGGGACACGGCCAGACAACGGGACACGGGGACACGGCCACACAACGGGACACTGGGACACGGCCACACAACAGGACACTGGGACACGGCCACACAACAGAACACTGGGACACGGCCACACAACAGGACACTGGGACACGGCCACACAACAGGACACGGCCACACAACAGAACACTGGGACACGGCCACACCCACACAACAGAACACTGGGACACGGCCACACAACAGGACACTGGGACACGGCCACACAACAGGACACTGGGACACGGCCACACCCACACAACAGGACACTGGGACACGGCCACACAACAGGACACTGGGACACGGCCACACAACAGGACACGGCCACACAACAGGACACGGCCACACAACAGGACACGGCCACACAACAGGACACGGCCACACAACAGGACACTGGGACACGGCCACACAACAGGACACTGGGACACGGCCACACAACAGGAAACTGGGAGACGGCCACACAACAGGACACTGGGAGACGGCCACACAACAGGACACTGGGACACGGCCACACAACAGGACACTGGGACACGGCCACACAACAGGACACTGGGACACGGCCACACAACAGGACACTGGGACACGGCCACACAACAGGACACTGGGACACGGCCACACAACAGGACACTGGGACACGGCCACACAACAGGACACTGGGACACGGCCACACAACAGGACACTGGGACACGGCCACACAACAGGACACTGGGACACGGCCACACAACAGGACACTGGGACACGGCCACACAACAGGACACTGGGACACGGCCACACAACAGGACACTGGGACACGGCCACACAACAGGACACTGGGACACGGCCACACCCACACAACAGGACACTGGGACACGGCCACACAACAGGACACGGCCACACAACAGGACACGGCCACACAACAGGACACGGCCACACAACAGGACACGGCCACACAACAGGACACGGCCACACAACAGGACACGGCCACACAACAGGACACGGCCACACAACAGAACACTGGGACACGGCCACACAACGGGACACGGCCACACAACGGGACACGGCCACACAACGGGACACGGCCACACAACAGGACACGGCCACACAACAGGACACTGGGACACGGCCACACAACAGAACACTGGGACACGGCCACACAACAGGACACTGGGACACGGCCACACAACAGGACACGGCCACACAACAGAATACTGGGACACGGCCACACCCACACAACAGAACACTGGGACACGGCCACACAACAGGACACTGGGACACGGCCACACAACAGGACACTGGGACACGGCCACACCCACACAACAGGACACTGGGACACGGCCACACAACAGGACACTGGGACACGGCCACACAACAGGACACGGCCACACAACAGGACACGGCCACACAACAGGACACGGCCACACAACAGGACACTGGGACACGGCCACACAACAGGACACTGGGACACGGCCACACAACAGGACACTGGGACACGGCCACACAACAGGACACTGGGACACGGCCACACAACAGGACACTGGGACACGGCCACACAACAGGACACTGGGACACGGCCACACAACAGGACACTGGGACACGGCCACACAACAGGACACTGGGACACGGCCACACAACAGGACACTGGGACACGGCCACACAACAGGACACTGGGACACGGCCACACAACAGGACACTGGGACACGGCCACACAACAGAACACTGGGACACGGCCACACAACAGGACACGGCCACACAACAGGACACTGGGACACGGCCACACAACAGGACACTGGGACACGGCCACACAACAGGACACTGGGACACGGCCACACCCACACAACAGGACACTGGGACACGGCCACACAACAGGACACGGCCACACAACAGGACACGGCCACACAACAGGACACGGCCACACAACAGGACACGGCCACACAACAGGACACGGGGACACGGCCACACAACAGGACACTGGGACACGGCCACACAACAGGACACTGGGACACGGCCACACAACAGGACACTGGGACACGGCCACACAACAGGACACTGGGACACGGCCACACCCACACAACAGAACACTGGGACACGGCCACACAACAGGACACTGGGACACGGCCACACAACAGGACACTGGGACACGGCCACACAACAGGACACTGGGACACGGCCACACAACAGGACACTGGGACACGGCCACACAACAGGACACTGGGACAGGCCACACAACAGGACACTGCCACACAACAGGACACTGGGACACGGCCACACAACAGAACACTGGGACACGGCCACACAACAGGACACTGGGACACGGCCACACAACAGGACACTGGGACACGGCCACACAACAGGACACGGCCACACAACAGGACACGGCCACACAACAGGACACGGCCACACAACAGAACACTGGGACACGGCCACACAACAGAACACTGGGACACGGCCACACCCACACAACAGGACACTGGGACACGGCCACACAACAGGACACGGCCACACAACAGGACACTGGGACATGGCCACACAACAGGACACTGGGACATGGCCACACAACAGGACACTGGGACATGGCCACACAACAGGACACTGGGACACGGCCACACAACAGGACACTGGGACACGGCCACACCCACACAACAGAACACTGGGACACGGCCACACAACAGGACACTGGGACATGGCCACACAACAGGACACTGGGACACGGCCACACAACAGGACACTGGGACACGGCCACACCCACACAACAGAACACTGGGACACGGCCACACAACAGGACACTGGGACATGGCCACACAACAGAACACTGGGACACGGCCACACAACAGGACACTGGGACACGGCCACACCCACACAACAGAACACTGGGACACGGCCACACAACAGGACACTGGGACATGGCCACACAACAGGACACTGGGACACGGCCACACAACAGGACACGGCCACACAACAGGACACGGCCACACAACAGGACACGGCCACACAACAGGACACGGCCACACAACAGGACACGGCCACACAACAGGACACGGCCACACAACAGAACACTGGGACACGGCCACACAACGGGACACGGCCACACAACAGGACAGGGCCACACAACGGGACACGGCCACACAACAGGACACGGCCACACAACAGGACACGGCCACACAACAGGACACGGCCACACAACAGAACACTGGGACACGGCCACACAACAGAACACTGGGACACGGCCACACCCACACAACAGGACACTGGGACACGGCCACACAACAGGACACTGGGACACGGCCACACAACAGGACACTGGGACACGGCCACACAACAGGACACTGGGACACGGCCACACAACAGGACACTGGGACACGGCCACACAACAGGACACTGGGACACGGCCACACAACAGGACACTGGGACACGGCCACACCCACACAACAGAACACTGGGACACGGCCACACCCACACAACAGAACACTGGGACACGGCCACACCCACACAACAGAACACTGGGACACGGCCACACCCACACAACAGAACACTGGGACACGGCCACACAACAGGACACTGGGACACGGCCACACCCACACAACAGAACACTGGGACACGGCCACACAACAGGACACTGGGACATGGCCACACAACAGGACACTGGGACACGGCCACACAACAGGACACGGCCACACAACAGGACACGGCCACACAACAGGACACGGCCACACAACAGGACACGGCCACACAACAGGACACGGCCACACAACAGGACACGGCCACACAACAGAACACTGGGACACGGCCACACAACGGGACACGGCCACACAACAGGACACGGCCACACAACGGGACACGGCCACACAACAGGACACGGCCACACAACAGGACACGGCCACACAACAGGACACGGCCACACAACAGAACACTGGGACACGGCCACACAACAGAACACTGGGACACGGCCACACCCACACAACAGGACACTGGGACACGGCCACACAACAGGACACTGGGACACGGCCACACAACAGGACACTGGGACACGGCCACACAACAGGACACTGGGACACGGCCACACAACAGGACACTGGGACACGGCCACACAACAGGACACTGGGACACGGCCACACAACAGGACACTGGGACACGGCCACACAACAGAACACTGGGACACGGCCACACAACAGAACACTGGGACACGGCCACGGCCACACAACAGAACACTGGGACACGGCCACACAACAGGACACTGGGACACGGCCACACAACAGGACACTGGGACACGGCCACACAACAGGACACTGGGACACGGCCACACCCACACAACAGAACACTGGGACACGGCCACACAACAGGACACTGGGACATGGCCACACAACAGGACACTGGGACACGGCCACAGGACACTGGGACACGGCCACACAACAGGACACTGGGACACGGCCACACAACGGGACACGGCCACACAACGGGACACGGCCACACAACGGGACACGGCCACACAACGGGACACGGCCACACAACGGGACACGGCCAGACAACGGGACACGGCCAGACAACGGGACACGGCCAGACAACGGGACACGGCCAGACAACGGGACACGGCCAGACAACGGGACACGGCCAGACAACGGGACACTGGGACACGGCCCACACAACAGGACACGGCCAGACAACAGGACACGGGGACACGGCCACACCCACACAACAGGACACGGGGCCACACCCACACAACAGGACACGGGGACACGGCCACACAACAGGACACCGGCCACACCCACACAACAGGACACGGCCACACCCACGACACTGGGACACGGCCACACCCACACAACAGGACACTGGGACACACAACAGGACACTGGGACACACAACAGGACACTGGGACACGGCCACACCCACACAACAGG
Organism: Rana muscosa; assembly: GCA_029206835.1. Classification (NCBI taxonomy): domain Eukaryota; kingdom Metazoa; phylum Chordata; class Amphibia; order Anura; family Ranidae; genus Rana; species Rana muscosa. Next base: position 4,136 of record JARGYO010004480.1, on the reverse strand, counting down.
ACACTGGGACACTGGGACAACGGCCACACCACACAACAGGACACTGGGACACGGCCACACCCACACAACAGGACACTGGGACACGGCCACACCCACACAACAGGACACTGGGACACGGCCACACAACAGGACACGGCCACACCCACACAACAGGACACTGGGACACACCCACACAACAGGACACTGGGACACACCCACACAACAGGACACTGGGACACACCCACACAACAGGACACTGGGACACGGCCACACCACACACAGGACACTGGGACACGGCCACACAACAGGACACGGCCACACAACAGGACACTGGGACACGGCCACACCCACACAACAGGACACGGCCACACAACAGGACACTGGGACACGGCCACACCCACACAACAGGACACGGCCACACCCACACAACAGGACACTGGGACACGGCCACACAACAGGACACTGGGACACGGCACACCCACACAACAGGACACTGGACACGGCCACACAACAGGACACTGGGACACGGCCACACAACAGGACACGGCCAGAACAACAGGACACGGCCAGACAACAGGACACGGCCACACAACAGGACACGGCCAGACAACAGGACACGGCCACACAACAGGACACGGCCAGACAACAGGACACGGGGACACGGCCACACCCACACAACAGGACACTGGGACACGGCCAGACAACGGGACACGGCCAGACAACGGGACAACGGCCAGACAACGGGACACGGCCAGACAACGGGACACGGCCACACCCACACAACAGGACACTGGGACACGGCCACACCCACACAACAGGACACGGCCACACCCACACAACAGGACACTGGGACACGGCCACACCCACACAACAGGACACTGGGACACGGCCCACACCCACACAACAGGACACGGCCACAGAACACTGGGACACGGCCACACAACAGGACACTGGGACACGGCCACACAACAGGACACTGGGACACGGCCACACAACAGGACACTGGGACACGGCCACACAACAGGACACTGGGACACACAACAGGACACGGCCACACAACAGGACACTGGGACACGGCCACACAACAGGACACTGGGACACGGCCACACAACAGGACACTGGGACAACGGCCACACAACAGGACACGGCCACACAACAGGACACGGCCACACAACAGGACACGGCCACACAACAGGACACGGCCACACAACAGGACACTGGGACACGGCCACACAACAGGACACTGGGACACGGCCACACAACAGGACACTGGGACAACGGCCACACAACAGGACACTGGGACAACGGCCACACAACAGGACACTGGGACACGGCCACACAACAGGACACGGCCACACAACAGAACACTGGGACACGGCCACACAACAGGACACGGCCACACAACAGGACACGGCCACACAACAGGACACGGCCACACAACAGGACACGGCCACACAACAGGACACGGCCACACAACAGGACACGGCCACACAACAGGACACGGCCACACAACAGGACACGGCCACACAACAGGACAACGGCCACACAACAGGACACGGCACACAACAGGACACGGCCACACAACAGAACACTGGGACACGGCCACACCCACACAACAGAACACTGGGACACGGCCCCACACAACAGGACACTGGGACACGGCCACACAACAGGACACTGGGACACGGCCACACAACAGGACACTGGGACACGGCCACACCCACACAACAGAACACTGGGACACGGCCACACCCACACAACAGAAACACTGGGACACGGCCACACCCACACAACAGAACACTGGGACACGGCCACACAACAGGACACTGGGACACGGCCACACCCACACAACAGAACACTGGGACAACGGCCACACAACAGGACACTGGGACATGGCCACACAACAGGACACTGGGACACGGCCACACAACAGGACACTGGGACACGGCCACACAACAGGACACTGGGACACGGCCACACCCACACAACAGGACACTGGGACACGGCCACACAACAGGACACGGCCACACAACAGGACACGGCCCACACAACAGGACACGGCCACACAACAGGACACGGCCACACAACAGGACACGGCCACACAACAGGACACGGCCACACAACAGGACACGGCCACACAACAGGACACGGGGACACGGCCACACAACAGGACACTGGGACACGGCCACACAACAGGGACACTGGGACACGGCCACACAACAGGACACTGGGACACGGCCACACAACAGGACACTGGGACACGGCCACACAACGGGACAAACGGCCACACAACGGGACACGGCCACACAACGGGACACGGCCACACAACGGGACACGGCCACACAACGGGACACGGCCACACAACGGGACACGGCCACACAACAGGACACGGCCACACAACAGGATACGGCCACACAACAGGACACGGCCACACAACAGGACACTGGGACACGGCCACACCCACACAACAGAACACTGGGACACGGCCACACAACAGGACACTGGGACACGGCCACACAACAGGACACTGGGACACGGCCACACCCACACAACAGAACACTGGGACACCGGCCACACAATGGGACACGGCCACACAACAGGACACTGGGACACGGCCACACAACAGGACACTGGGACAACGGCCACACAACAGGACACTGGGACACGGCCACACAACAGGACACTGGGACACGGCCACACAACAGGACACTGGGACACGGCCACACCCACACAACAGAACACTGGGACACGGCCACACAACAGGACACTGGGACACGGCCACACAACAGGACACTGGGACACGGCCACACAACAGGACACTGGGACACTGGGACACGGCCACACAAAAGGACACGGCCACACAACGGGACACGGCCACACAACGGGACACGGCCACACAACGGGACACGGCCACACAACGGGACACGGCCACACAACGGGACACGGCCACACAACGGGACACGGCCACACAACGGGACACGGCCACACAACAGGACACTGGGACACGGCCACACAACAGAACACTGGGACACGGCCACACCCACACAACAGGACACTGGGACACGGCCACACAACAGGACACTGGGACACGGCCACACAACAGGACACTGGGACACGGCCACACAACAGGACACTGGGACACGGCCACACAACAGGACACTGGGACACGGCCCACACCCACACAACAGAACACTGGGACACGGCCACACAACAGGACACTGGGACACGGCCACACAACAGGACACCTGGGACACGGCCACACAACAGGACACTGGGACACGGCCACACAACAGGACACTGGGACACGGCCACACAACAGGACACTGGGACACCGGCCACACCAACAGGACACTGGGACACGGCCACACAACAGGACACTGGGACACGGCCACACAACAGGACACTGGGACACGGCCACACAACAGGACACTGGGACACGGCCACACCACACAACAGAACACTGGGACACGGCCACACCCACACAACAGAACACTGGGACAACGGCCACACAACAGGACACTGGGACATGGCCACACAACAGGACACTGGGACACGGCCACACAACAGGACACTGGGACACGGCCACACAACAGGACACTGGGACACGGCCACACAACAGGACACTGGGACACGGCCACACAACAGGAACACTGGGACACGGCCACACAACAGGACAACGGGACACGGCCACACAACGGGACACGGCCACACAACGGGACACGGCCACACAACGGGACACGGCCACACAACGGGACACGGCCACACAACGGGACACGGCCAGACAACGGGACACGGCCAGACAACGGGACACTGGGACACGGCCACACAACGGGACACGGCCACACAACGGGACACGGCCACACAACGGGACACGGCCACACAACGGGACACGGCCAGACAACAGGACACTGGGACACGGCCACACAACGGGACACGGCCAGACAACAGGACACGGCCAGACAACAGGACACGGGACACGGCCACACCCACACAACAGGACACGGGGACACGGCCACACCCACACAACAGGACACGGGGACACGGCCACAGAACACTGGGACAACGGCCACACCCACACAACAGGAGACGGCCACACCCACACAACAGGACACGGCCACACCCACACAACAGGACACGGCCACACCCACACAACAGGA
>JARGYO010004479.1:0-43068 GCA_029206835.1 Rana muscosa | reverse complement strand
AGTAACTGTGAGTGCTTACAGTGTTGTGCCAACACCAACAACTAAGGGGCCTATTTCTGCAGAGTATATACGGCAGGTCCCTACTTTCAAACATCCAACTTACAAACGACTCCTACTTGCAAACGCAAGAAGACAACAGGAAGTGAGAGGAAATCTACCACTAGGAAGGAAAATTCTCTCCTGTAAGAATAAATATGGGAGAAAGGTGTCTCCTCTGTACTGATGCTTTATCAGCAATCCTTGTTTCAAGAAAAACACCACATTTCAAAAACAGTTGTCATTGGGACGGAAAGTGAGGTGAAATGTTCTGAACAGGGGCACAGACAGCAAAACAAATGTTACAGGGGTGATAACCCTTACCTATGTTTTCCAAAAAGTTTAAAAATAGATTTTTGGTCTGGAGCTACACTTCAACAATGTACCTGTTCAAAATTACAAACAGATTCTACATAAGAACAAACCTACAGTCCCTGTCTTGTATGCACCGCCTGTATAGGGCTGTTCAGAGTATATAGGGCCTTTTTTATTTATGTGCGGGGTTCCCCTTAATATCCATACAAGACCCAAAGGGGCTGGTAATGGGCTGGGGTAGGGGGGGGGGGGGTCATGGGGTAGCTATGCCATTTTTCTTAAAGAATTTCATCCATATTACCGGGACCAGACATTACATTAAAGCCGCAAGCAGTTTTAAATGGCTTTTTTTTCCTTTAGAAGTGTCATTTTGTGCAGGGACAGTTCTAAACACGGGAAACACGTGGCACTTCACAGGCATACTTTAGACACCCCCCAGGTACGATATTTAAAGGAATATTTGACTTTTTTTTTTCACTTTATGCATCATTAAAATGACTGCTCCCGAAAAACGACCGTTTTTAAAACTTCTTTTTGCATTGATACATGTCCCCTGGTGCAGAACCCGGGTTCCCAAACCCTTTTTAGGACAATAACATGCATAATAGTTGTTATAATTAGCACTTTAGAATTCGAACGTTCGCATCCATTGTATTTAATAGGGTTCTAATGTTCGTTCGAACTTTCGGTCCGTTCGCGGGTTCTGGTGCGAACCGAACCCGGGGGTGTTCGGCTCATCACTAGTCCATAGTACACCAGTGATGATTCACAGTACACCAGTGATGATCCATAGTACACCAGTGATGGTCCATAGTACATCAGTGATGATCTATAGTACATCAGTGATGGTCCATAGTACATCAGTGATGATCTATAGTACATCAGTGATGATCCACAGTACATCAGTTATGATACACAGTACATCAGTGATGATCCACAGTACATCAGTGATGATCCACAATACTTCAGTGATGATCCACAGTACATCAGTGATGATCCACAGTACATCAGGGATGGTCCACAGTATATCAGTGATGATCCATAGTACATCAGTGATGGTCCATAGTACACCAGTGATGATCTATAGTACACCAGTGATGGCCCATAGTACACCAGTGATGGCCCATAGTACATCAGTGATGATCCATAGTACATCAGTGATGATCCACAGTACATCAGTGATGGCCCACAGTACATCAGGGATGATCCACAGTACATCAGTGATGATCCATAGTACACCAGTGATGGCCCATAGTACACCAGTGATGGCCCATAGTACATCAGTGATGATCCACAGTACATCAGTGATGATCTATAGTACATCAGTGATGATCCACCAGTACACCAGTGATGATTCACAGTACATCAGGGATGGTCAATAGTACATCAGGGATGGTCCATAGTACATCAGTGATGATCCACAGTACACCAGGGATGACCCACAGTACATCAGTGATGATCCACAGTACATCAGTGATGGTCCATAGTAAATCAGTGATGGTCCATAGTACACCAGTGATGATCCATAGTTCACCAGTGATGGCCCATAGTACACCAGTGATGATCCATAGTACACCAGAGATGGCCCATAGTATACCAGTGATGTCCCATAGTACATCAGTGATGATCCACAGTACATCAGTGATGATCCATAGTACACCAGGGATGGCCCATAGTACATCAGTGATGGCTCATAGTACATCAGTGATGATCCATAGTACATCAGTGATGATCCATAGTACACCAGTGATGATCCATAGTACATCAGTGATGGCTCATAGTACATCAGTGATGATCCATAGTACATCAGTGATGATCCATAGTACACCAGTGATGATCCATAGTACATCAGTGATGGCTCATAGTACATCAGTGATGATCCATAATACATCAGTGATGATCCATAGTACACCAGTGATGGCCCATAGTACTTCAGTGATGATCTATAGTACATCAGTGATGATCCACAGTACATCAGTGATGATCCACAGTACATCAGTGATGATCCACGGTACATCAGTGATGATCCATAGTACATCAGTGATGATCCTCAGTATATCAATGATGATCCACAGTACATCAGTGATGATCCACAGTACATCAGTGATGATCCACAGTACATCAGTGATGATCCACAGGACATCAGGGATGGTCCACAGTACATCAGTGATGATCCATAGTAAACCAGTCATGATCCATAGTACATCAGTGATGATCCATAGTACATCAGTGATGATCCATAGTACACCAGTGATGGCCCATAGTACACCAGTGATGATCCATAGTACACCAGTGATGGCCCATAGTACTTCAGTGATGATCTATAGTACATCAGTGATGATCCACAGTACATCAGTGATGATCCACAATACATCAGGGATTGTCCACAGTATATCAGTGATGATCCATAGTACATCAGTGATGGCCCACAGTACATCAGTGATGATCCACAGTACATCAGTGATGATCCATAGTACACCAGTGATGGTCCATAGTACACCAGTGATGGTCCATAGTACATCAGTGATGATCCATAGTACATCAGTGATGATCCACAGTACATCAGGGATGGTCCACAGTACATCAGTGATGATCCATAGTACACCAGTGATGGCCCAAAGCACATCAGTGATGGTCCATAGTACACCAGGGATGATCCATAGTAATCCAGTGATGATCCATTGTACACCAGTGATGGCCCATAGTACACCAGTGATGGCCCATAGTACATCAGTGATGATCCACAGTACATCAGTGATGATCTATAGTACATCAGGGATGGTCCACAGTACATCAGTGATGATCCATAGTACACCAGTGATGATCCATAGTACACCAGTGATGATCCATAGTACACCAGTGATGGCCCATAGTACACCAGTGATGGCCCATAGTACATCAGTGATGATCCATAGTACATCAGTGATGATCCACAGTACATCAGTGATGATCCACAGTACATCAGGGATGGTCCATAGTACATCAGTGATGATCCATAGTACACCAGTGATGATCCATAGTACACCAGTGATGGCCCATAGTACATCAGTGATGAACTATAGTACATCAGTGATGATCCACAGTACATCAGGGATGGTCCATAGTACATCAGTGATGATCCATAGTACACCAGTGATGATCCATAGTACACCAGTGATGGCCCATAGTACATCAGTGATGAACAATAGTACATCAGTGATGATCCACAGTACATCAGTGATGATCCATAGTACATCAGTGATGATCCACAGTACATCAGTGATGATCCACAGTACATCAGGGATGGTCCATAGTACATCAGTGATGATCCATAGTACACCAGTGATGATCCATAGTACACCAGTGATGGCCCATAGTACATCAGTGATGAACTATAGTACATCAGTGATGATCCACAGTACATCAGTGATGATCCACAGTACATCAGGGATGGTCCGTAGTACACCAGTGATGATCCACAGTACACCAGTGATGATCCATAGTACACCAGTGATGGTCCATAGTACATCAGTGATGATCTATAGTACATCAGTGATGGTCCATAGTACATCAGTGATGATCTATAGTACATCAGTGATGATCCACAGTACATCAGTTATGATCCACAGTACATCAGTGATGATCCACAGTACATCAGTGATGATCCACAATACTTCAGTGATGATCCACAGTACATCAGTGATGATCCACAGTACATCAGGGATGGTCCACAGTATATCAGTGATGATCCATAGTACATCAGTGATGGTCCATAGTACACCAGTGATGATCTATAGTACACCAGTGATGGCCCATAGTACACCAGTGATGGCCCATAGTACATCAGTGATTATCCACAGTACATCAGTGATGATCCATAGTACACCAGTGATGGCCCATAGTACACCAGTGATGGCCCATAGTACATCAGTGATGATCCACAGTACATCAGTGATGATCTATAGTACATCAGTGATGATCCACAGTACACCAGTGATGTTTCACAGTACATCAGGGATGGTCCATAGTACATCAGGGATGGTCCATAGTACATCAGTGATGATCCACAGTACATCAGGGATGGTCCACAGTACATCAGTGATGATCCATAGTACATCAGTGATGGCCCATAGTACATCAGTGATGATCCATATTACACCAGTGATGATCCATAGTACACCAGGGATGACCCACAGTACATCAGTGATGATCCACAGTACATCAGTGATGGTCCATAGTAAATCAGTGATGGTCCATAGTACACCAGTGATGATCCATAGTTCACCAGTGATGGCCCATAGTACACCAGTGATGATCCATAGTACACCAGAGATGGCCCATAGTATACCAGTGATGTCCCATAGTACATCAGTGATGATCCACAGTACATCAGTGATGATCCATAGTACACCAGGGATGGCCCATAGTACATCAGTAATGGCTCATAGTACATCAGTGATGATCCATAGTACATCAGTGATGATCCATAGTACACCAGTGATGATCCATAGTACATCAGTGATGGCTCATAGTACATCAGTGATGATCCATAGTACATCAGTGATGATCCATAGTACACCAGTGATGATCCATAGTACATCAGTGATGGCTCATAGTACATCAGTGATGATCCATAATACATCAGTGATGATCCATAGTACACCAGTGATGGCCCATAGTACTTCAGTGATGATCTATAGTACATCAGTGATGATCCACAGTACATCAGTGATGATCCACAGTACATCAGTGATGATCCACGGTACATCAGTGATGATCCATAGTACATCAGTGATGATCCTCAGTACATCAATGATGATCCACAGTACATCAGTGATGATCCACAGTACATCAGTGATGATCCACAGTACATCAGTGATGATCCACAGGACATCAGGGATGGTCCACAGTACATCAGTGATGATCCATAGTAAACCAGTCATGATCCATAGTATATCAGTGATGATCCATAGTACATCAGTGATGATCCATAGTACACCAGTGATGGCCCATAGTACACCAGTGATGATCCATAGTACACCAGTGATGGCCCATAGTACTTCAGTGATGATCTATAGTACATCAGTGATGATCCACAGTACATCAGTGATGATCCACAATACATCAGGGATTGTCCACAGTATATCAGTGATGATCCATAGTACATCAGTGATGGCCCACAGTACATCAGTGATGATCCACAGTACATCAGTGATGATCCATAGTACACCAGTGATGGTCCATAGTACACCAGTGATGGTCCATAGTACATCAGTGATGATCCATAGTACATCAGTGATGATCCACAGTACATCAGGGATGGTCCACAGTACATCAGTGATGATCCATAGTACACCAGTGATGGCCCAAAGCACATCAGTGATGGTCCATAGTACACCAGGGATGATCCATAGTAATCCAGTGATGATCCATAGTACACCAGTGATGGCCCATAGTACACCAGTGATGGCCCATAGTACATCAGTGATGATCCACAGTACATCAGTGATGATCTATAGTACATCAGGGATGGTCCACAGTACATCAGTGATGATCCATAGTACACCAATGATGATCCATAGTACATCAGTGATGCTCCATAGTACACCTGTGATGGCCCACAGTACACCTGTGATGGCCCACAGTAGATCAGTGATGATCCACAGCACATCAGGGATGATCCACAGTATATCAGGGATGGTCCACAGTATATCAGTGATGAGCCATAGTACATCAGTGATGGTCCATAGTACACCAGTGATGATCCATAGTTCACCAGTGATGGCCCATAGTACACCAGTGATGGCCCATAGTACACCAGTGATGATCCATAGTACACCAGTGATGGCCCATAGTACACCAGTGATGTCCCATAGTACATCAGTGATGATCCACAGTACATCAGTGATGATCCATAGTACACCAGGGATGGCCCATAGTACATCAGTGATGGCTCATAGTACATCAGTGATGATCCATAGTACATCAGTGATGATCCATAGTACACCAGTGATGATCCATAGTACATCAGTGATGGCTCATAGTACATCAGTAATGATCCATAGTACACCAGTGATGATCCATAGTACATCAGTGATGGCTCATAGTACATCAGTGATGATCCATAATACATCAGTGATGATCCATAGTACATCAGTGATGATCCATAGTACACTAGTCATGGCCCATAGTACTACAGTGATGATCTATAGTACATCAGTGATGATCCACAGTACATCAGTGATGATCCAGAGTACATCAGTGATGATCCAAGGTACATCAGTGATGATCCATAGTACATCAGTGATGATCCTCAGTACATCAGTGATGATCCACAGTACATCAGTGATGATCCACAGTACATCAGTGATGATCCACAGTACATCAGGTATGGTCCACAGTACATCAGTGATGATCCATAGTACACCAGTCATGATCCATAGTACATCAGTGATGATCCATAGTACATCAGTGATGATCCATAGTACACCAGTGATGATCCATAGTACACCAGTGATGGCCCATAGTACTTCAGTGATAATTAATAGTACATCAGTGATGATCCACAGTACATCAGTGATGATCCACAATACATCAGGGGTGGTCCACAGTATATCAGTGATGATCCATAGTACATCAGTGATGGCCCACAGTACATCAGTGATGATCCACAGTACATCAGTGATGATCCATAGTACACCAGTGATGGCCCATAGTACATCAGTGATGGTCCATAGTACATCAGTGATGATCCATAGTACATCAGTGATGATCCATAGTACACCAGTGATGATCCACAGTACATCAGTTATGATCCACAGTACATCAGTGATGATCCACAGTACATCAGTGATGATCCACAATACTTCAGTGATGATCCACAGTACATCAGTGATGATCCACAGTACATCAGGGATGGTCCACAGTATATCAGTGATGATCCATAGTACATCAGTGATGGCCCATAGTACATCAGTGATGATCCATAGTACACCAGTGATGATCCATAGTACACCAGTAATGTTCCATAGTACACCAGGGATGATCCACAGTACATCAGTGATGATCCACAGTACATCAGTGGTGGTCCACAGTACATCAGTGATGGTCCATAGTACACCAGTGATGATCCATAGTACACCAGTGATGATCCATAGTACACCAGTGATGGCCCGTAGTACACCAGTGATGGCCCATAGTACATCAGTGATGATCCATAGTACATCAATGATGATCCACAGTACATCAGTGATGATCCACAGTACATCAGGGATGGTCCATAGTACATCAGTGATGATCCATAGTACACCAGTGATGATCCATAGTACACCAGTGATGGCCCATAGTACATCAGTGATGAACTATAGTACATCAGTGATGATCCACAGTACATCAGGGATGGTCCATAGTACATCAGTGATGATCCATAGTACACCAGTGATGATCCATAGTACACCAGTGATGGCCCATAGTACATCAGTGATGAACTATAGTACATCAGTGATGATCCACAGTACATCAGTGATGATCCACAGTACATCAGGGATGGTCCATAGTACACCAGTGATGATCCACAGTACACCAGTGATGATCCATAGTGCACCAGTGATGGTCCATAGTACATCAGTGATGATCTATAGTACATCAGTGATGGTCCATAGTACATCAGTGATGATCTATATACATAGTACACCAGTGATGATCTATAGTACATCAGTGATGATCTACAGTACATCAGTTATGATCCAAAGTACATTAGTGATGATCCACAGTACATCAGTGATGATCCACAATACTTCAGTGATGATCCACAGTACATCAGTGATGATCCACAGTACATCAGGGATGGTCCACAGTATATCAGTGATGATCCATAGTACATCAGTGATGGTCCATAGTACATCAGTGATGGTCCATAGTACACCAGTGATGATCCATAGTACACCAGTGATGATCCATAGTACACCAGTGATGGCCCATAGTACACCAGTGATGGCCCATAGTACATCAGTGATGATCCATAGTACATCAGTGATGATCCACAGTACATCAGTGATGATCCACAGTACATCAGGGATGGTCCATAGTACATCAGTGATGATCCATAGTACACCAGTGATGATCCATAGTACACCAGTGATGGCCCATAGTACATCAGTGATAAACTATAGTACATCAGTGATGATCCACAGTACATCAGGGATGGTCCATAGTACATCAGTGATGATCCATAGTACACCAGTGATGATCCATAGTACACCAGTGATGGCCCATAGTACATCAGTGATGAACAATAGTACATCAGTGATGATCCACAGTACATCAGTGATGATCCATAGTACATCAGTGATGATCCACAGTACATCAGTGATGATCCACAGTACATCAGGGATGGTCCATAGTACATCAGTGATGATCCATAGTACACCAGTGATGATCCATAGTACACCAGTGATGGCCCATAGTACATCAGTGATGAACTATAGTACATCAGTGATGATCCACAGTACATCAGTGATGATCCACAGTACATCAGGGATGGTCCATAGTACACCAGTGATGATCCACAGTACACCAGTGATGATCCATAGTACACCAGTGATGGTACATAGTACATCAGTGATGATCTATAGTACATCAGTGATGGTCCATAGTACATCAGTGATGATCTATAGTACATCAGTGATGATCCACAGTACATCAGTTATGATACACAGTACATCAGTGATGATCCACAGTACATCAGTGATGATCCACAATACTTCAGTGATGATCCACAGTACATCAGTGATGATCCACAGTACATCAGGGATGGTCCACAGTATATCAGTGATGATCCATAGTACATCAGTGATGGTCCATAGTACACCAGTGATGATCTATAGTACACCAGTGATGGCCCATAGTACACCAGTGATGGCCCATAGTACATCAGTGATGATCCATAGTACATCAGTGATGATCCACAGTACATCAGTGATGATCCACAGTACATCAGGGATGGTCCATAGTACATCAGTGATGATCCATAGTACACCAGTGATGATCCATAGTACACCAGTGATGGCCCATAGTACATCAGTGATGAACTATAGTACATCAGTGATGATCCACAGTACATCAGGGATGGTCCATAGTACATCAGTGATGATCCATAGTACACCAGTGATGATCCATAGTACACCAGTGATGGCCCATAGTACATCAGTGATGAACTATAGTACATCAGTGATGATCCACAGTACATCAGTGATGATCCATAGTACATCAGTGATGATCCACAGTATATCAGTGATGATCCACAGTACATCAGGGATGGTCCATAGTACATCAGTGATGACCCATAGTACACCAGTGATGATCCATAGTACACCAGTGATGGCCCATAGTACATCAGTGATGAACTATAGTACATCAGTGATGATCCACAGTACATCAGTGATGATCCACAGTACACCAGTGATGATCCACAGTACACCAGTGATGATCCATAGTACACCAGTGATGGTCCATAGTACATCAGTGATGATCTATAGTACATCAGTGATGGTCCATAGTACAACAGTGATGAGCTATAGTACATGAGTGATGATCTATAGTACATCAGTGATGATCCATAGTACACCAGTGATGATCCATAGTACACCAGTGATGGCCCATAGTACATCAGTGATGAACTATAGTACATCAGTGATGATCCACAGTACATCAGGGATGGTCCATAGTACATCAGTGATGATCCATAGTACACCAGTGATGGCCCATAGTACATCAGTGATGAACTATAGTACATCAGTGATGATCCACAGTACATCAGTGATGATCCACAGTACACCAGGGATGGTCCATAGTACACCAGTGATGATCCACAGTACACCAGTGATGATCCATAGTACACCAGTGATGGTCCATAGTACATCAGTGATGATCTATAGTACATCAGTGATTGTCCATAGTACATCAGTGATGATCTATATACATAGTACACCAGTGATGATCTATAGTACATCAGTGATGATCTACAGTACATCAGTTATGATCCACAGTACATTAGTGATGATCCACAGTGCATCAGTGATGATCCACAATACTTCAGTGATGATCCACAGTACATCAGTGATGATCCACAGTACATCAGGGATGGTCCACAGTATATCAGTGATGATCCATAGTACATCAGTGATGGTCCATAGTACATCAGTGATGGTCCATAGTACACCAGTGATGATCCATAGTACACCAGTGATGGCCCATAGTACACCAGTGATGGCCCATAGTACATCAGTGATGATCCATAGTACATCAGTGATGATCCACAGTACATCAGTGATGATCCACAGTACATCAGGGATGGTCCATAGTACATCAGTGATGATCCATAGTACACCAGTGATGATCCATAGTACACCAGTGATGGCCCATAGTACATCAGTGATGAACTATAGTACATCAGTGATGATCCACAGTACATCAGGGATGGTCCATAGTACATCAGTGATGATCCATAGTACACCAGTGATGATCCATAGTACACCAGTGATGGCCCATAGTACATCAGTGATGAACAATAGTACATCAGTGATGATCCACAGTACATCAGTGATGATCCATAGTACATCAGTGATGATCCACAGTACATCAGTGATGATCCATAGTACATCAGGGATGGTCCATAGTACATCAGTGATGATCCATAGTACACCAGTGATGATCCATAGTACACCAGTGATGGCCTATAGTACATCAGTGATGAACTATAGTACATCAGTGATGATCCACAGTACATCAGTGATGATCCACAGTACATCAGGGATGGTCCATAGTACACCAGTGATGATCCACAGTACACCAGTGATGATCCATAGTACACCAGTGATGGTCCATAGTACATCAGTGATGATCTATAGTACATCAGTGATGGTCCATAGTACATCAGTGATGATCTATAGTACATCAGTGATGATCCACAGTACATCAGTTATGATACACAGTACATCAGTGATGATCCACAGTACATCAGTGATGATCCACAATACTTCAGTGATGATCCACAGTACATCAGTGATGATCCACAGTACATCAGGGATGGTCCACAGTATATCAGTGATGATCCATAGTACATCAGTGATGGTCCATAGTACACCAGTGATGATCTATAGTACACCAGTGATGGCCCATAGTACACCAGTGATGGCCCATAGTACATCAGTGATGATCCATAGTACATCAGGGATGATCCACAGTACATCAGTGATGATACACAGTACATCAGGGATGGTCCATAGTACATCAGTGATGATCCATAGTACACCAGTGATGATCCATAGTACACCAGTGATGGCCCATAGTACACCAGTGATGGCCCATAGTACATCAGTGATGAACTATAGTACATCAGTGATGATCCACAGTACATCAGTGATGATCCATAGTACATCAGTGATGATCCACAGTATATCAGTGATGATCCACAGTACATCAGGGATGGTCCATAGTACATCAGTGATGATCCATAGTACACCAGTGATGATCCATAGTACACCAGTGATGGCCCATAGTACATCAGTGATGAACTATAGTACATCAGTGATGATCCACAGTACATCAGTGATGATCCACAGTACACCAGTGATGATCCACAGTACACCAGTGATGATCCAAAGTACACCAGTGATGGTCCATAGTACATCAGTGATGATCTATAGTACATCAGTGATGGTCCATAGTACATCAGTGATGAGCTATAGTACATGAGGGATGATCTATAGTACATCAGTGATGATCCATAGTACACCAGTGATGATCCATAGTACACCAGTGATGGCCCATAGTACATCAGTGATGAACTATAGTACATCAGTGATGATCCACAGTACATCAGGGATGGTCCATAGTACATCAGTGATGATCCATAGTACACCAGTGATGATCCATAGTACACCAGTGATGGCCCATAGTACATCAGTGATGAACTATAGTACATCAGTGATGATCCACAGTACATCAGTGATGATCCATAGTACATCAGTGATGATCCACAGTACATCAGTGATGATCCACAGTACATCAGGGATGGTCCATAGTACATCAGTGATGATCCATAGTACACCAGTGATGATCCATAGTACACCAGTGATGGCCCATAGTACATCAGTGATGAACTATAGTACATCAGTGATGATCCACAGTACATCAGTGATGATCCACAGTACACCAGGGATGGTCCATAGTACACCAGTGATGATCCACAGTACACCAGTGATGATCCATAGTACACCAGTGATGGTCCATAGTACATCAGTGATGATCTATAGTACATCAGTGATGGTCCATAGTACATCAGTGATGATCTATAGTACATCAGTGATGATCTATAGTACATCAGTGATGATCCATAGTACATCAGTGATGATCCACAGTACATCAGTGATGGTCCACAGTACATCAGGGATGGTCCACTGTACATCGGTGATGATCCATAGTACACCAGTGATGGCCCATAGTACATCAGTGATGGTCCATAGTACATCAGTGATGATCCATAGTACATCAGTGATGATCCATAGTACACAAGTGATGGCCCATAGTACACCAGTGATGGCCCATAGTACATCAGTGATGATCCACAGTACATCAGTGATGATCCATAGTACATCAGTGATGATCCACAGTACATCAGTGATGATCCACAGTACATCAGGGATGGTCCATAGTACATCAGTGATGATCCATAGTACACCAGTGATGATCCATAGTACACCAGTGATGGCCCATAGTACATCAGTGATGAACTATAGTACATCAGTGATGATCCACAGTACATCAGTGATGATCCACAGTACATCAGGGATGGTCCATAGTACACCAGTGATGATCCACAGTACACCAGTGATGATCCATAGTACACCAGTGATGGTCCATAGTACATCAGTGATGATCTATAGTACATCAGTGATGGTCCATAGTACATCAGTGATGAGCTACAGTACATCAGTGATGATCTATAGTACATCAGTAATGATCCATAGTACACCAGTGATGATCCATAGTACACCAGTGATGGCCCATAGTACATCAGTGATGAACTATAGTACATCAGTGATGATCCACAGTACATCAGGGATGGTCCATACTACATCAGTGATGATCCATAGTACATCAGTGATGATCCATAGAACACCAGTGATGGCCCATAGTACATCAGTGATGAACTATAGTACATCAGTGATGATCCACAGTACATCAGTGATGATCCATAGTACATCAGTGATGATCCACAGTACATCAGTGATGATCCACAGTACATCAGGGATGGTCCATAGTACATCAGTGATGATCCATAGTACACCAGTGATAATCCATAGTACACCAGTGATGGCCCATAGTACATCAGTGATGAACTATAGTACATCAGTGATGATCCACAGTACATCAGTGATGATCCACAGTACATCAGGGATGGTCCATAGTACACCAGTGATGATCCACAGTACACCAGTGATGATCCATAGTACACCAGTGATGGTCCATAGTACATCAGTGATGATCTATAGTACATCAGTGATGGTCCATAGTACATCAGTGATGATCTATAGTACATCAGTGATGATCTATAGTACATCAGTGATGATCCATAGTACATCAGTGATGATCCACAGTACATCAGTGATGGTCCACAGTACATCAGGGATGGTCCACAGTACATCAGTGATTATCCATAGTACACCAGTGATGGCCCATAGTACATCAGTGATGGTCCATAGTACATCAGTGATGATCCATAGTACACCAGTGATGGTCCATAGTACACCAGTGATGGTCCATAGTACATCAGTGATGATCCATAGTACATCAGTGATGATCCACAGTACATCAGGGATGGTCCACAGTACATCAGTGATGATCCATAGTACACCAGTGATGGCCCAAAGCACATCAGTGATGGTCCATAGTACACCAGGGATGATCCATAGTAATCCAGTGATGATCCATAGTACACCAGTGATGGTCCACAGTACATCAGGGATGGTCCACAGTACATCGGTGATTATCCATAGTACACCAGTGATGGCCCATAGTACATCAGTGATGGTCCTTAGTACATCAGTGATGATCCATAGTACACCAGTGATGGTCCATAGTACACCAGTGATGGTCCATAGTACATCAGTGATGATCCATAGTACATCAGTGATGATCCACAGTACATCAGGGATGGTCCACAGTACATCAGTGATGATCCATAGTACATCAGTGATGATCCACAGTACATCAGGGATGGTCCACAGTATATCAGTGATGATCCATAGTACATCAGTGATGGTCCATAGTACATCAGTGATGGTCCATAGTACACCAGTGATGATCCATAGTACACCAGTGATGATCCATAGTACACCAGTGATGGCCCGTAGTACACCAGTGATGGCCCATAGTACATCACTGATGATCCATAGTACATCAATGATGATCCACAGTACATCAGTGATGATCCACAGTACATCAGGGATGGTCCATAGTACATCAGTGATGATCCATAGTACACCAGTGATGATCCATAGTACACCAGTGATGGCCCATAGTACATCAGTGATGAACTATAGTACATCAGTGATGATCCACAGTACATCAGGGATGGTCCATAGTACATCAGTGATGATCCATAGTACACCAGTGATGATCCATAGTACACCAGTGATGGCCCATAGTACACCAGTGATGATCCATAGTACACCAGTGATGGTCCATAGTACATCAGTGATGATCTATAGTACATCAGTGATGGTCCATAGTACATCAGTGATGATCTATATACATAGTACACCAGTGATGATCTATAGTACATCAGTGATGATCTACAGTACATCAGTTATGATCCACAGTACATTAGTGATGATCCACAGTACATCAGTGATGATCCACAATACTTCAGTGATGATCCACAGTACATCAGTGATGATCCACAGTACATCAGGGATGGTCCACAGTATATCAGTGATGATCCATAGTACATCAGTGATGGTCCATAGTACATCAGTGATGGTCCATAGTACACCAGTGATGATCCATAGTACACCAGTGATGATCCATAGTACACCAGTGATGGCCCATAGTACACCAGTGATGGCCCATAGTACATCAGTGATGATCCATAGTACATCAGTGATGATCCACAGTACATCAGTGATGATCCACAGTACATCAGTGATGATCCATAGTACACCAGTGATGATCCATAGTACACCAGTGATGGCCCATAGTACATCAGTGATGAACTATAGTACATCAGTGATGATCCACAGTACATCAGTGATGATCCACAGTACATCAGGGATGGTCCACAGTATATCAGTGATGATCCATAGTACATCAGTGATGGTCCACAGTACATCAGGGATGGTCCACAGTATATCAGTGATGATCCATAGTACATCAGTGATGGCCCATAGTACATCAGTGATGATCCATAGTACACCAGTGATGATCCATAGTACACCAGTAATGTTCCATAGTACACCAGGGATGATCCACAGTACATCAGTGATGATCCACAGTACATCAGTGGTGGTCCACAGTACATCAGTGATGGTCCATAGTACACCAGTGATGATCCATAGTACACCAGTGATGATCCATAGTACACCAGTGATGGCCCGTAGTACACCAGTGATGGCCCATAGTACATCAGTGATGATCCATAGTACATCAATGATGATCCATAGTACATCAGTGATGGCTCATAGTACATCAGTGATGATCCATAATACATCAGTGATGATCCATAGTACACCAGTGATGATCCATAGTACACCAGTGATGGCCCATAGTACATCAGTGATGAACTATAGTACATCAGTGATGATCCACAGTACATCAGGGATGGTCCATAGTACATCAGTGATGATCCATAGTACACCGGTGATGATCCATAGTACACCAGTGATGGCCCATAGTACATCAGTGATGAACTATAGTACATCAGTGATGATCCACAGTACATCAGTGATGATCCACAGTACATCAGGGATGGTCCATAGTACACCAGTGATGATCCACAGTACACCAGTGATGATCCATAGTACACCAGTGATGGTCCATAGTACATCAGTGATGATCTATAGTACATCAGTGATGGTCCATAGTACATCAGTGATGATCTATATACATAGTACACCAGTGATAATCTATAGTACATCAGTGATGATCTACAGTACATCAGTTATGATCCACAGTACTTTAGTGATGATCCACAGTACATCAGTGATGATCCACAATACTTCAGTGATGATCCACAGTACATCAGTGATGATCCACAGTACATCAGGGATGGTCCACAGTATATCAGTGATGATCCATAGTACATCAGTGATGGTCCATAGTACATCAGTGATGGTCCATAGTACACCAGTGATGATCCATAGTACACCAGTGATGATCCATAGTACACCAGTGATGGCCCATAGTACACCAGTGATGGCCCATAGTACATCAGTGATGATCCATAGTACATCAGTGATGATCCACAGTACATCAGTGATGATCCACAGTACATCAGGGATGGTCCATAGTACATCAGTGATGATCCATAGTACACCAGTGATGATCCATAGTACACCAGTGATGGCCCATAGTACATCAGTGATGATCCACAGTACATCAGGGATGGTCCATAGTACATCAGTGATGATCCATAGTACACCAGTGATGATCCATAGTACACCAGTGATGGCCCATAGTACATCAGTGATGAACAATAGTACATCAGTGATGATCCACAGTACATCAGTGATGATCCATAGTACATCAGTGATGATCCACAGTACATCATTGATGATCCACAGTACATCAGGGATGGTCCATAGTACATCAGTGATGATCCATAGTACATCAGTGATGATCCATAATACATCAGTGATGATCCATAGTACACCAGTGATGATCCATAGTACACCAGTGATGGCCCATAGTACATCAGTGATGAACTATAGTACATCAGTGATGATCCACAGTACATCAGGGATGGTCCATAGTACATCAGTGATGATCCATAGTACACCAGTGATGATCCATAGTACACCAGTGATGGCCCATAGTACACCAGTGATGAACCATAGTACATCAGTGATGATCCACAGTACATCAGTGATGGCCCACAGTACATCAGGGATGATCCACAGTACATCAGTGATGATCCATAGTACACCAGTGATGGCCCATAGTACACCAATGATGGCCCGTAGTACACCAGTGATGGCCCATAGTACATCACTGATGATCCATAGTACATCAATGATGATCCACAGTACATCAGTGATGATCCACAGTACATCAGGGATGGTCCATAGTACATCAGTGATGATCCATAGTACACCAGTGATGATCCATAGTACACCAGTGATGGCCCATAGTACATCAGTGATGAACTATAGTACATCAGTGATGATCCACAGTACATCAGGGATGGTCCATAGTACATCAGTGATGATCCATAGTACACCAGTGATGATCCATAGTACACCAGTGATGGCCCATAGTACACCAGTGATGATCCATAGTACACCAGTGATGGTCCATAGTACATCAGTGATGATCTATAGTACATCAGTGATGGTCCATAGTACATCAGTGATGATCTATATACATAGTACACCAGTGATGATCTATAGTACATCAGTGATGATCTACAGTACATCAGTTATGATCCACAGTACATTAGTGATGATCCACAGGACATCAGTGATGATCCACAATACTTCAGTGATGATCCACAGTACATCAGTGATGATCCACAGTACATCAGGGATGGTCCACAGTATATCAGTGATGATCCATAGTACATCAGTGATGGTCCATAGTACATCAGTGATGGTCCATAGTACACCAGTGATGATCCATAGTACACCAGTGATGATCCATAGTACACCAGTGATGGCCCATAGTACACCAGTGATGGCCCATAGTACATCAGTGATGATCCATAGTACATCAGTGATGATCCACAGTACATCAGTGATGATCCACAGTACATCAGTGATGATCCATAGTACACCAGTGATGATCCATAGTACACCAGTGATGGCCCATAGTACATCAGTGATGAACTATAGTACATAAGTGATGATCCACAGTACATCAGTGATGATCCACAGTACATCAGGGATGGTCCACAGTATATCAGTGATGATCCATAGTACATCAGTGATGGTCCACAGTACATCAGGGATGGTCCACAGTATATCAGTGATGATCCATAGTACATCAGTGATGGCCCATAGTACATCAGTGATGATCCATAGTACACCAGTGATGATCCATAGTACACCAGTAATGTTCCATAGTACACCAGGGATGATCCACAGTACATCAGTGATGATCCACAGTACATCAGTGGTGGTCCACAGTACATCAGTGATGGTCCATAGTACACCAGTGATGATCCATAGTACACCAGTGATGATCCATAGTACACCAGTGATGGCCCGTAGTACACCAGTGATGGCCCATAGTACATCAGTGATGATCCATAGTACATCAATGATGATCCATAGTACATCAGTGATGGCTCATAGTACATCAGTGATGATCCATAATACATCAGTGATGATCCATAGTACACCAGTGATGATCCATAGTACACCAGTGATGGCCCATAGTACATCAGTGATGAACTATAGTACATCAGTGATGATCCACAGTACATCAGGGATGGTCCATAGTACATCAGTGATGATCCATAGTACACCAGTGATGATCCATAGTACACCAGTGATGGCCCATAGTACATCAGTGATGAACTATAGTACATCAGTGATGATCCACAGTACATCAGTGATGATCCACAGTACATCAGGGATGGTCCATAGTACACCAGTGATGATCCACAGTACACCAGTGATGATCCATAGTACACCAGTGATGGTCCATAGTACATCAGTGATGATCTATAGTACATCAGTGATGGTCCATAGTACATCAGTGATGATCTATATACATAGTACACCAGTGATAATCTATAGTACATCAGTGATGATCTACAGTACATCAGTTATGATCCACAGTACTTTAGTGATGATCCACAGTACATCAGTGATGATCCACAATACTTCAGTGATGATCCACAGTACATCAGTGATGATCCACAGTACATCAGGGATGGTCCACAGTATATCAGTGATGATCCATAGTACATCAGTGATGGTCCATAGTACATCAGTGATGGTCCATAGTACACCAGTGATGATCCATAGTACACCAGTGATGATCCATAGTACACCAGTGATGGCCCATAGTACACCAGTGATGGCCCATAGTACATCAGTGATGATCCATAGTACATCAGTGATGATCCACAGTACATCAGGGATGGTCCATAGTACATCAGTGATGATCCATAGTACACCAGTGATGATCCATAGTACACCAGTGATGGCCCATAGTACATCAGTGATGATCCACAGTACATCAGGGATGGTCCATAGTACATCAGTGATGATCCATAGTACACCAGTGATGATCCATAGTACACCAGTGATGGCCCATAGTACATCAGTGATGAACAATAGTACATCAGTGATGATCCACAGTACATCAGTGATGATCCATAGTACATCAGTGATGATCCACAGTACATCATTGATGATCCACAGTACATCAGGGATGGTCCATAGTACATCAGTGATGATCCATAGTACACCAGTGATGATCCATAGTACACCAGTGATGGCCCATAGTACACCAGTGATGATCTATAGTACACCAGTGATGGCCCATAGTACACCAGTGATGGCCCATAGTACATCAGTGATGATCCATAGTACATCAGTGATGATCCACAGTACATCAGTGATGGCCCACAGTACATCAGGGATGATCCACAGTACATCAGTGATGATCCATAGTACACCAGTGATGGCCCATAGTACACCAATGATGGCCCATAGTACATCAGTGATGATCCACAGTACATCAGTGATGATCTATAGTACATCAGTGATGATCCACAGTACACCAGTGATGATTCACAGTACATCAGGGATGGTCCATAGTACATCAGGGATGGTCCATAGTACATCAGTGATGATCCACAGTACATCAGGGATGGTCCACAGTACATCAGTGATGATCCATAGTACATCAGTGATGGCCCATAGTACATCAGTGATGATCCATATTACACCAGTGATGATCCATAGTACACCAGGGATGACCCACAGTACATCAGTGATGATCCACAGTACATCAGTGATGGTCCATAGTAAATCAGTGATGGTCCATAGTACACCAGTGATGATCCATAGTACACCAGTGATGGCCCATAGTACATCAGTGATGAACTATAGTACATCAGTGATGATCCACAGTACATCAGTGATGATCCATAGTACATCAGTGATGATCCACAGTATATCAGTGATGATCCACAGTACATCAGGGATGGTCCATAGTACATCAGTGATGACCCATAGTACACCAGTGATGATCCATAGTACACCAGTGATGGCCCATAGTACATCAGTGATGAACTATAGTACATCAGTGATGATCCACAGTACATCAGTGATGATCCACAGTACACCAGTGATGATCCACAGTACACCAGTGATGATCCATAGTACACCAGTGATGGTCCATAGTACATCAGTGATGATCTATAGTACATCAGTGATGGTCCATAGTACAACAGTGATGAGCTATAGTACATGAGTGATGATCTATAGTACATCAGTGATGATCCATAGTACACCAGTGATGATCCATAGTACACCAGTGATGGCCCATAGTACATCAGTGATGAACTATAGTACATCAGTGATGATCCACAGTACATCAGGGATGGTCCATAGTACATCAGTGATGATCCATAGTACACCAGTGATGGCCCATAGTACATCAGTGATGAACTATAGTACATCAGTGATGATCCACAGTACATCAGTGATGATCCACAGTACACCAGGGATGGTCCATAGTACACCAGTGATGATCCACAGTACACCAGTGATGATCCATAGTACACCAGTGATGGTCCATAGTACATCAGTGATGATCTATAGTACATCAGTGATTGTCCATAGTACATCAGTGATGATCTATATACATAGTACACCAGTGATGATCTATAGTACATCAGTGATGATCTACAGTACATCAGTTATGATCCACAGTACATTAGTGATGATCCACAGTGCATCAGTGATGATCCACAATACTTCAGTGATGATCCACAGTACATCAGTGATGATCCACAGTACATCAGGGATGGTCCACAGTATATCAGTGATGATCCATAGTACATCAGTGATGGTCCATAGTACATCAGTGATGGTCCATAGTACACCAGTGATGATCCATAGTACACCAGTGATGGCCCATAGTACACCAGTGATGGCCCATAGTACATCAGTGATGATCCATAGTACATCAGTGATGATCCACAGTACATCAGTGATGATCCACAGTACATCAGGGATGGTCCATAGTACATCAGTGATGATCCATAGTACACCAGTGATGATCCATAGTACACCAGTGATGGCCCATAGTACATCAGTGATGAACTATAGTACATCAGTGATGATCCACAGTACATCAGGGATGGTCCATAGTACATCAGTGATGATCCATAGTACACCAGTGATGATCCATAGTACACCAGTGATGGCCCATAGTACATCAGTGATGAACAATAGTACATCAGTGATGATCCACAGTACATCAGTGATGATCCATAGTACATCAGTGATGATCCACAGTACATCAGTGATGATCCATAGTACATCAGGGATGGTCCATAGTACATCAGTGATGATCCATACTACACCAGTGATGATCCATAGTACACCAGTGATGGCCTATAGTACATCAGTGATGAACTATAGTACATCAGTGATGATCCACAGTACATCAGTGATGATCCACAGTACATCAGGGATGGTCCATAGTACACCAGTGATGATCCACAGTACACCAGTGATGATCCATAGTACACCAGTGATGGTCCATAGTACATCAGTGATGATCTATAGTACATCAGTGATGGTCCATAGTACATCAGTGATGATCTATAGTACATCAGTGATGATCCACAGTACATCAGTTATGATACACAGTACATCAGTGATGATCCACAGTACATCAGTGATGATCCACAATACTTCAGTGATGATCCACAGTACATCAGTGATGATCCACAGTACATCAGGGATGGTCCACAGTATATCAGTGATGATCCATAGTACATCAGTGATGGTCCATAGTACACCAGTGATGATCTATAGTACACCAGTGATGGCCCATAGTACACCAGTGATGGCCCATAGTACATCAGTGATGATCCATAGTACATCAGGGATGATCCACAGTACATCAGTGATGATACACAGTACATCAGGGATGGTCCATAGTACATCAGTGATGATCCATAGTACACCAGTGATGATCCATAGTACACCAGTGATGGCCCATAGTACATCAGTGATGAACTATAGTACATCAGTGATGATCCACAGTACATCAGGGATGGTCCATAGTACATCAGTGATGATCCATAGTACACCAGTGATGATCCATAGTACACCAGTGATGGCCCATAGTACACCAGTGATGGCCCATAGTACATCAGTGATGAACTATAGTACATCAGTGATGATCCACAGTACATCAGTGATGATCCATAGTACATCAGTGATGATCCACAGTATATCAGTGATGATCCACAGTACATCAGGGATGGTCCATAGTACATCAGTGATGATCCATAGTACACCACTGATGATCCATAGTACACCAGTGATGGCCCATAGTACATCAGTGATGAACTATAGTACATCAGTGATGATCCACAGTACATCAGTGATGATCCACAGTACACCAGTGATGATCCACAGTACACCAGTGATGATCCAAAGTACACCAGTGATGGTCCATAGTACATCAGTGATGATCTATAGTACATCAGTGATGGTCCATAGTACATCAGTGATGAGCTATAGTACATGAGGGATGATCTATAGTACATCAGTGATGATCCATAGTACACCAGTGATGATCCATAGTACACCAGTGATGGCCCATAGTACATCAGTGATGAACTATAGTACATCAGTGATGATCCACAGTACATCAGGGATGGTCCATAGTACATCAGTGATGATCCATAGTACACCAGTGATGATCCATAGTACACCAGTGATGGCCCATAGTACATCAGTGATGAACTATAGTACATCAGTGATGATCCACAGTACATCAGTGATGATCCATAGTACATCAGTGATGATCCACAGTACATCAGTGATGATCCACAGTACATCAGGGATGGTCCATAGTACATCAGTGATGATCCATAGTACACCAGTGATGATCCATAGTACACCAGTGATGGCCCATAGTACATCAGTGATGAACTATAGTACATCAGTGATGATCCACAGTACATCAGTGATGATCCACAGTACACCAGGGATGGTCCATAGTACACCAGTGATGATCCACAGTACACCAGTGATGATCCATAGTACACCAGTGATGGTCCATAGTACATCAGTGATGATCTATAGTACATCAGTGATGGTCCATAGTACATCAGTGATGATCTATAGTACATCAGTGATGATCTATAGTACATCAGTGATGATCCATAGTACATCAGTGATGATCCACAGTACATCAGTGATGGTCCACAGTACATCAGGGATGGTCCACAGTACATCGGTGATGATCCATAGTACACCAGTGATGGCCCATAGTACATCAGTGATGGTCCATAGTACATCAGTGATGATCCATAGTACATCAGTGATGATCCATAGTACACAAGTGATGGCCCATAGTACACCAGTGATGGCCCATAGTACATCAGTGATGATCCACAGTACATCAGTGATGATCCATAGTACATCAGTGATGATCCACAGTACATCAGTGATGATCCACAGTACATCAGGGATGGTCCATAGTACATCAGTGATGATCCATAGTACACCAGTGATGATCCATAGTACACCAGTGATGGCCCATAGTACATCAGTGATGAACTATAGTACATCAGTGATGATCCACAGTACATCAGTGATGATCCACAGTACATCAGGGATGGTCCATAGTACACCAGTGATGATCCACAGTACACCAGTGATGATCCATAGTACACCAGTGATGGTCCATAGTACATCAGTGATGATCTATAGTACATCAGTGATGGTCCATAGTACATCAGTGATGAGCTACAGTACATCAGTGATGATCTATAGTACATCAGTAATGATCCATAGTACACCAGTGATGATCCATAGTACACCAGTGATGGCCCATAGTACATCAGTGATGAACTATAGTACATCAGTGATGATCCACAGTACATCAGGGATGGTCCATACTACATCAGTGATGATCCATAGTACATCAGTGATGATCCATAGAACACCAGTGATGGCCCATAGTACATCAGTGATGAACTATAGTACATCAGTGATGATCCACAGTACATCAGTGATGATCCATAGTACATCAGTGATGATCCACAGTACATCAGTGATGATCCACAGTACATCAGGGATGGTCCATAGTACATCAGTGATGATCCATAGTACACCAGTGATAATCCATAGTACACCAGTGATGGCCCATAGTACATCAGTGATGAACTATAGTACATCAGTGATGATCCACAGTACATCAGTGATGATCCACAGTACATCAGGGATGGTCCATAGTACACCAGTGATGATCCACAGTACACCAGTGATGATCCATAGTACACCAGTGATGGTCCATAGTACATCAGTGATGATCTATAGTACATCAGTGATGGTCCATAGTACATCAGTGATGATCTATAGTACATCAGTGATGATCTATAGTACATCAGTGATGATCCATAGTACATCAGTGATGATCCACAGTACATCAGTGATGGTCCACAGTACATCAGGGATGGTCCACAGTACATCAGTGATTATCCATAGTACACCAGTGATGGCCCATAGTACATCAGTGATGGTCCATAGTACATCAGTGATGATCCATAGTACACCAGTGATGGTCCATAGTACACCAGTGATGGTCCATAGTACATCAGTGATGATCCATAGTACATCAGTGATGATCCACAGTACATCAGGGATGGTCCACAGTACATCAGTGATGATCCATAGTACACCAGTGATGGCCCAAAGCACATCAGTGATGGTCCATAGTACACCAGGGATGATCCATAGTAATCCAGTGATGATCCATAGTACACCAGTGATGGTCCACAGTACATCAGGGATGGTCCACAGTACATCGGTGATTATCCATAGTACACCAGTGATGGCCCATAGTACATCAGTGATGGTCCATAGTACATCAGTGATGATCCATAGTACACCAGTGATGGTCCATAGTACACCAGTGATGGTCCATAGTACATCAGTGATGATCCATAGTACATCAGTGATGATCCACAGTACATCAGGGATGGTCCACAGTACATCAGTGATGATCCATAGTACACCAGTGATGGCCCAAAGCACATCAGTGATGGTCCATAGTACACCAGGGATGATCCATAGTAATCCAGTGATGATCCATAGTACACCAGTGATGGCCCATAGTACACCAGTGATGGCCCATAGTACATCAGTGATGATCCACAGTACATCAGTGATGATCTATAGTACATCAGGGATGGTCCACAGTACATCAGTGATGATCCATAGTACACCAGTGATGATCCATAGTACATCAGTGATGCTCCATAGTACACCTGTGATGGCCCACAGTACACCTGTGATGGCCCACAGTAGATCAGTGATGATCCACAGTACATCAGGGATGATCCACAGTATATCAGGGATGGTCCACAGTATATCAGTGATGAGCCATAGTACATCAGTGATGGTCCATAGTACACCAGTGATGATCCATAGTACACCAGTGATGGCCCATAGTACATCAGTGATGGCCCATAGTACATCAGTGATGATCCATAGTACACCAGTGATGATCCATAGTACACCAGTAATGTTCCATAGTACACCAGGGATGATCCACAGTACATCAGTGATGATCCACAGTACATCAGTGGTGGTCCACAGTACATCAGTGATGATCCATAGTACACCAGTGATGGCCCATAGTACATCAGTGATGATCCATAGTACACCAGTGATGATCCATAGTACACCAGTGATGATCCATAGTACACCAGTGATGGCCCGTAGTACACCAGTGATGGCCCATAGTACATCAGTGATGATCCATAGTACATCAATGATGATCTACATTACATCAGTTATGATCCACAGTACATTAGTGATGATCCACAGTACATCAGTGATGATCCACAATACTTCAGTGATGATCCACAGTACATCAGTGATGATCCACAGTACATCAGGGATGGTCCACAGTATATCAGTGATGATCCATAGTACATCAGTGATGGTCCATAGTACATCAGTGATGGTCCATAGTACACCAGTGATGATCCATAGTACACCAGTGATGATCCATAGTACACCAGTGATGGCCCGTAGTACACCAGTGATGGCCCATAGTACATCACTGATGATCCATAGTACATCAATGATGATCCACAGTACATCAGTGATGATCCACAGTACATCAGGGATGGTCCATAGTACATCAGTGATGATCCATAGTACACCAGTGATGATCCATAGTACACCAGTGATGGCCCATAGTACATCAGTGATGAACTATAGTACATCAGTGATGATCCACAGTACATCAGGGATGGTCCATAGTACATCAGTGATGATCCATAGTACACCAGTGATGATCCATAGTACACCAGTGATGGCCCATAGTACACCAGTGATGATCCATAGTACACCAGTGATGGTCCATAGTACATCAGTGATGATCTATAGTACATCAGTGATGGTCCATAGTACATCAGTGATGATCTATATACATAGTACACCAGTGATGATCTATAGTACATCAGTGATGATCTACAGTACATCAGTTATGATCCACAGTACATTAGTGATGATCCACAGTACATCAGTGATGATCCACAATACTTCAGTGATGATCCACAGTACATCAGTGATGATCCACAGTACATCAGGGATGGTCCACAGTATATCAGTGATGATCCATAGTACATCAGTGATGGTCCATAGTACATCAGTGATGGTCCATAGTACACCAGTGATGATCCATAGTACACCAGTGATGATCCATAGTACACCAGTGATGGCCCATAGTACACCAGTGATGGCCCATAGTACATCAGTGATGATCCATAGTACATCAGTGATGATCCACAGTACATCAGTGATGATCCACAGTACATCAGTGATGATCCATAGTACACCAGTGATGATCCATAGTACACCAGTGATGGCCCATAGTACATCAGTGATGAACTATAGTACATCAGTGATGATCCACAGTACATCAGTGATGATCCACAGTACATCAGGGATGGTCCACAGTATATCAGTGATGATCCATAGTACATCAGTGATGGTCCACAGTACATCAGGGATGGTCCACAGTATATCAGTGATGATCCATAGTACATCAGTGATGGCCCATAGTACATCAGTGATGATCCATAGTACACCAGTGATGATCCATAGTACACCAGTAATGTTCCATAGTACACCAGGGATGATCCACAGTACATCAGTGATGATCCACAGTACATCAGTGGTGGTCCACAGTACATCAGTGATGGTCCATAGTACACCAGTGATGATCCATAGTACACCAGTGATGATCCATAGTACACCAGTGATGGCCCGTAGTACACCAGTGATGGCCCATAGTACATCAGTGATGATCCATAGTACATCAATGATGATCCATAGTACATCAGTGATGGCTCATAGTACATCAGTGATGATCCATAATACATCAGTGATGATCCATAGTACACCAGTGATGATCCATAGTACACCAGTGATGGCCCATAGTACATCAGTGATGAACTATAGTACATCAGTGATGATCCACAGTACATCAGGGATGGTCCATAGTACATCAGTGATGATCCATAGTACACCAGTGATGATCCATAGTACACCAGTGATGGCCCATAGTACATCAGTGATGAACTATAGTACATCAGTGATGATCCACAGTACATCAGTGATGATCCACAGTACATCAGGGATGGTCCATAGTACACCAGTGATGATCCACAGTACACCAGTGATGATCCATAGTACACCAGTGATGGTCCATAGTACATCAGTGATGATCTATAGTACATCAGTGATGGTCCATAGTACATCAGTGATGATCTATATACATAGTACACCAGTGATAATCTATAGTACATCAGTGATGATCTACAGTACATCAGTTATGATCCACAGTACTTTAGTGATGATCCACAGTACATCAGTGATGATCCACAATACTTCAGTGATGATCCACAGTACATCAGTGATGATCCACAGTACATCAGGGATGGTCCACAGTATATCAGTGATGATCCATAGTACATCAGTGATGGTCCATAGTACATCAGTGATGGTCCATAGTACACCAGTGATGATCCATAGTACACCAGTGATGATCCATAGTACACCAGTGATGGCCCATAGTACACCAGTGATGGCCCATAGTACATCAGTGATGATCCATAGTACATCAGTGATGATCCACAGTACATCAGTGATGATCCACAGTACATCAGGGATGGTCCATAGTACATCAGTGATGATCCATAGTACACCAGTGATGATCCATAGTACACCAGTGATGGCCCATAGTACATCAGTGATGATCCACAGTACATCAGGGATGGTCCATAGTACATCAGTGATGATCCATAGTACACCAGTGATGATCCATAGTACACCAGTGATGGCCCATAGTACATCAGTGATGAACAATAGTACATCAGTGATGATCCACAGTACATCAGTGATGATCCATAGTACATCAGTGATGATCCACAGTACATCATTGATGATCCACAGTACATCAGGGATGGTCCATAGTACATCAGTGATGATCCATAGTACACCAGTGATGATCCATAGTACACCAGTGATGGCCCATAGTACACCAGTGATGATCTATAGTACACCAGTGATGGCCCATAGTACACCAGTGATGGCCCATAGTACATCAGTGATGAACCATAGTACATCAGTGATGATCCACAGTACATCAGTGATGGCCCACAGTACATCAGGGATGATCCACAGTACATCAGTGATGATCCATAGTACACCAGTGATGGCCCATAGTACACCAATGATGGCCCGTAGTACACCAGTGATGGCCCATAGTACATCACTGATGATCCATAGTACATCAATGATGATCCACAGTACATCAGTGATGATCCACAGTACATCAGGGATGGTCCATAGTACATCAGTGATGATCCATAGTACACCAGTGATGATCCATAGTACACCAGTGATGGCCCATAGTACATCAGTGATGAACTATAGTACATCAGTGATGATCCACAGTACATCAGGGATGGTCCATAGTACATCAGTGATGATCCATAGTACACCAGTGATGATCCATAGTACACCAGTGATGGCCCATAGTACACCAGTGATGATCCATAGTACACCAGTGATGGTCCATAGTACATCAGTGATGATCTATAGTACATCAGTGATGGTCCATAGTACATCAGTGATGATCTATATACATAGTACACCAGTGATGATCTATAGTACATCAGTGATGATCTACAGTACATCAGTTATGATCCACAGTACATTAGTGATGATCCACAGGACATCAGTGATGATCCACAATACTTCAGTGATGATCCACAGTACATCAGTGATGATCCACAGTACATCAGGGATGGTCCACAGTATATCAGTGATGATCCATAGTACATCAGTGATGGTCCATAGTACATCAGTGATGGTCCATAGTACACCAGTGATGATCCATAGTACACCAGTGATGATCCATAGTACACCAGTGATGGCCCATAGTACACCAGTGATGGCCCATAGTACATCAGTGATGATCCATAGTACATCAGTGATGATCCACAGTACATCAGTGATGATCCACAGTACATCAGTGATGATCCATAGTACACCAGTGATGATCCATAGTACACCAGTGATGGCCCATAGTACATCAGTGATGAACTATAGTACATCAGTGATGATCCACAGTACATCAGTGATGATCCACAGTACATCAGGGATGGTCCACAGTATATCAGTGATGATCCATAGTACATCAGTGATGGTCCACAGTACATCAGGGATGGTCCACAGTATATCAGTGATGATCCATAGTACATCAGTGATGGCCCATAGTACATCAGTGATGATCCATAGTACACCAGTGATGATCCATAGTACACCAGTAATGTTCCATAGTACACCAGGGATGATCCACAGTACATCAGTGATGATCCACAGTACATCAGTGGTGGTCCACAGTACATCAGTGATGGTCCATAGTACACCAGTGATGATCCATAGTACACCAGTGATGATCCATAGTACACCAGTGATGGCCCGTAGTACACCAGTGATGGCCCATAGTACATCAGTGATGATCCATAGTACATCAATGATGATCCATAGTACATCAGTGATGGCTCATAGTACATCAGTGATGATCCATAATACATCAGTGATGATCCATAGTACACCAGTGATGATCCATAGTACACCAGTGATGGCCCATAGTACATCAGTGATGAACTATAGTACATCAGTGATGATCCACAGTACATCAGGGATGGTCCATAGTACATCAGTGATGATCCATAGTACACCAGTGATGATCCATAGTACACCAGTGATGGCCCATAGTACATCAGTGATGAACTATAGTACATCAGTGATGATCCACAGTACATCAGTGATGATCCACAGTACATCAGGGATGGTCCATAGTACACCAGTGATGATCCACAGTACACCAGTGATGATCCATAGTACACCAGTGATGGTCCATAGTACATCAGTGATGATCTATAGTACATCAGTGATGGTCCATAGTACATCAGTGATGATCTATATACATAGTACACCAGTGATAATCTATAGTACATCAGTGATGATCTACAGTACATCAGTTATGATCCACAGTACTTTAGTGATGATCCACAGTACATCAGTGATGATCCACAATACTTCAGTGATGATCCACAGTACATCAGTGATGATCCACAGTACATCAGGGATGGTCCACAGTATATCAGTGATGATCCATAGTACATCAGTGATGGTCCATAGTACATCAGTGATGGTCCATAGTACACCAGTGATGATCCATAGTACACCAGTGATGATCCATAGTACACCAGTGATGGCCCATAGTACACCAGTGATGGCCCATAGTACATCAGTGATGATCCATAGTACATCAGTGATGATCCACAGTACATCAGTGATGATCCACAGTACATCAGGGATGGTCCATAGTACATCAGTGATGATCCATAGTACACCAGTGATGATCCATAGTACACCAGTGATGGCCCATAGTACATCAGTGATGATCCACAGTACATCAGGGATGGTCCATAGTACATCAGTGATGATCCATAGTACACCAGTGATGATCCATAGTACACCAGTGATGGCCCATAGTACATCAGTGATGAACAATAGTACATCAGTGATGATCCACAGTACATCAGTGATGATCCATAGTACATCAGTGATGATCCACAGTACATCATTGATGATCCACAGTACATCAGGGATGGTCCATAGTACATCAGTGATGATCCATAGTACACCAGTGATGATCCATAGTACACCAGTGATGGCCCATAGTACACCAGTGATGATCTATAGTACACCAGTGATGGCCCATAGTACACCAGTGATGGCCCATAGTACATCAGTGATGATCCATAGTACATCAGTGATGATCCACAGTACATCAGTGATGGCCCACAGTACATCAGGGATGATCCACAGTACATCAGTGATGATCCATAGTACACCAGTGATGGCCCATAGTACACCAATGATGGCCCATAGTACATCAGTGATGATCCACAGTACATCAGTGATGATCTATAGTACATCAGTGATGATCCACAGTACACCAGTGATGATTCACAGTACATCAGGGATGGTCCATAGTACATCAGGGATGGTCCATAGTACATCAGTGATGATCCACAGTACATCAGGGATGGTCCATAGTACATCAGTGATGATCCATAGTACATCAGTGATGGCCCATAGTACATCAGTGATGATCCATATTACACCAGTGATGATCCATAGTACACCAGGGATGACCCACAGTACATCAGTGATGATCCACAGTACATCAGTGATGGTCCATAGTAAATCAGTGATGGTCCATAGTACACCAGTGATGATCCATAGTTCACCAGTGATGGCCCATAGTACACCAGTGATGATCCATAGTACACCAGAGATGGCCCAGAGTATACCAGTGATGTCCCATAGTACATCAGTGATGATCCACAGTACATCAGTGATGATCCATAGTACACCAGGGATGGCCCATAGTACATCAGTGATGGCTCATAGTACATCAGTGATGATCCATAGTACATCAGTGATGATCCATAGTACACCAGTGATGATCCATAGTACACCAGTGATGATCCATAGTACATCAGTGATGGCTCATAGTACATCAGTGATGATCCATAGTACATCAGTGATGATCCATAGTACACCAGTGATGATCCATAGTACATCAGTGATGGCTCATAGTACATCAGTGATGATCCATAATACATCAGTGATGATCCATAGTACACCAGTGATGGCCCATAGTACTTCAGTGATGATCTATAGTACATCAGTGATGATCCACAGTACATCAGTGATGATCCACGGTACATCAGTGATGATCCATAGTACATCAGTGATGATCCTCAGTACATCAATGATGATCCACAGTACATCAGTGATGATCCACAGTACATCAGTGATGATCCACAGTACATCAGTGATGATCCACAGGACATCAGGGATGGTCCACAGTACATCAGTGATGATCCATAGTAAACCAGTCATGATCCATAGTACATCAGTGATGATCCATAGTACATCAGTGATGATCCATAGTACACCAGTGATGGCCCATAGTACACCAGTGATGATCCATAGTACACCAGTGATGGCCCATAGTACTTCAGTGATGATCTATAGTACATCAGTGATGATCCACAGTACATCAGTGATGATCCACAATACATCAGGGATTGTCCACAGTATATCAGTGATGATCCATAGTACATCAGTGATGGCCCACAGTACATCAGTGATGATCCACAGTACATCAGTGATGATCCATAGTACACCAGTGATGGTCCATAGTACACCAGTGATGGTCCATAGTACATCAGTGATGATCCATAGTACATCAGTGATGATCCACAGTACATCAGGGATGGTCCACAGTACATCAGTGATGATCCATAGTACACCAGTGATGGCCCAAAGCACATCACTGATGGTCCATAGTACACCAGGGATGATCCATAGTAATCCAGTGATGATCCATAGTACACCAGTGATGGCCCATAGTACACCAGTGATGGCCCATAGTACATCAGTGATGATCCACAGTACATCAGTGATGATCTATAGTACATCAGGGATGGTCCACAGTACATCAGTGATGATCCATAGTACACCAGTGATGATCCATAGTACATCAGTGATGCTCCATAGTACACCTGTGATGGCCCACAGTACACCTGTGATGGCCCACAGTAGATCAGTGATGATCCACAGTACATCAGGGATGATCCACAGTATATCAGGGATGGTCCACAGTATATCAGTGATGAGCCATAGTACATC
This sequence comes from Rana muscosa, assembly GCA_029206835.1. Taxonomy (NCBI): domain Eukaryota; kingdom Metazoa; phylum Chordata; class Amphibia; order Anura; family Ranidae; genus Rana; species Rana muscosa. The sequence continues at coordinate 8,965 of JARGYO010004479.1, read as the reverse complement.
AGTGATGGTCCATAGTACACCAGTGATGATCCATAGTACACCAGTGATGGCCCATAGTACACCAGTGATGGCCCATAGTACACCAGTGATGATCCATAGTACACCAGTGATGGCCCATAGTACACCAGTGATGTCCCATAGTACATCAGTGATGATCCACAGTACATCAGTGATGATCCATAGTACACCAGGGATGGCCCATAGTACATCAGTGATGGCTCATAGTACATCAGTGATGATCCATAGTACATCAGTGATGATCCATAGTACACCAGTGATGATCCATAGTACATCAGTGATGGCTCATAGCACATCAGTGATGATCCATAGTACACCAGTGATGATCCATAGTACATCAGTGATGGCTCATAGTACATCAGTGATGATCCATAATACATCAGTGATGATCCATAGTACATCAGTGATGATCCATAGTACACCAGTCATGGCCCATAGTACTACAGTGATGATCTATAGTACATCAGTGATGATCCACAGTACATCAGTGATGATCCACAGTACATCAGTGATGATCCAAGGTACATCAATGATGATCCATAGTACATCAGTGATTATCCTCAGTACATCAGTGATGATCCACAGTACATCAGTGATGATCCACAGTACATCAGTGATGATCCACAGTACATCAGGGATGGTCCACAGTACATCAGTGATGATCCATAGTACACCAGTCATGATCCATAGTACATCAGTGATGATCCATAGTACATCAGTGATGATCCATAGTACACCAGTGATGATCCATAGTACACCAGTGATGGCCCATAGTACTTCAGTGATAATTAATAGTACATCAGTGATGATCCACAGTACATCAGTGATGATCCACAATACAACAGGGATGGTCCACAGTATATCAGTGATGATCCATAGTACATCAGTGATGGCCCACAGTACATCAGTGATGATCCACAGTACATCAGTGATGATCCATAGTACACCAGTGATGGCCCATAGTACATCAGTGATGGTCCATAGTACATCAGTGATGATCCATAGTACATCAGTGATGATCCATAGTACACCAGTGATGATCCACAGTACATCAGTTATGATCCACAGTACATCAGTGATGATCCACAGTACATCAGTGATGATCCACAATACTTCAGTGATGATCCACAGTACATCAGTGATGATCCACAGTACATCAGGGATGGTCGACAGTATATCAGTGATGATCCATAGTACATCAGTGATGGCCCATAGTACATCAGTGATGATCCATAGTACACCAGTGATGATCCACAGTACACCAGTAATGTTCCATAGTACACCAGGGATGATCCACAGTACATCAGTGATGATCCACAGTACATCAGTGGTGGTCCACAGTACATCAGTGATGGTCCATAGTACACCAGTGATGATCCACAGTACATCAGTGATGATCCACAGTACATCAGGGATGGTCCATAGTACATCAGTGATGATCCATAGTACACCAGTGATGATCCATAGTACACCAGTGATGGCCCATAGTACATCAGTGATGAACTATAGTACATCAGTGATGATCCACAGTACATCAGGGATGGTCCATAGTACATCAGTGATGATCCATAGTACACCAGTGATGATCCATAGTACACCAGTGATGGCCCATAGTACATCAGTGATGAACTATAGTACATCAGTGATGATCCACAGTACATCAGTGATGATCCACAGTACATCAGGGATGGTCCATAGTACACCAGTGATGATCCACAGTACACCAGTGATGATCCATAGTACACCAGTGAGGGTCCATAGTACATCAGTGATGATCTATAGTACATCAGTGATGGTCCATAGTACATCAGTGATGATCTATATACATAGTACACCAGTGATGATCTATAGTACATCAGTGATGATCTACAGTACATCAGTTATGATCCACAGTACATTAGTGATGATCCACAGTACATCAGTGATGATCCACAATACTTCAGTGATGATCCACAGTACATCAGTGATGATCCACAGTACATCAGGGATGGTCCACAGTATATCAGTGATGATCCATAGTACATCAGTGATGGTCCATAGTACATCAGTGATGGTCCATAGTACACCAGTGATGATCCATAGTACACCAGTGATGATCCATAGTACACCAGTGATGGCCCATAGTACACCAGTGATGGCCCATAGTACATCAGCATCAGTGATGATTCATAGTACATCAGTGATGATCCAAAGTACATCAGTGATGATCCACAGTACATCAGGGATGGTCCATAGTACATCAGTGATGATCCATAGTACACCAGTGATGATCCATAGTACACCAGTGATGGCCCATAGTACATCAGTGATGAACTATAGTACATCAGTGATGATCCACAGTACATCAGGGATGGTCCATAGTACATCAGTGATGATCCATAGTACACCAGTGATGATCCATAGTACACCAGTGATGGCCCATAGTACATCAGTGATGAACAATAGTACATCAGTGATGATCCACAGTACATCAGTGATGATCCATAGTACATCAGTGATGATCCACAGTACATCAGTGATGATCCACAGTACATCAGGGATGGTCCATAGTACATCAGTGATGATCCATAGTACATCAGTGATGATCCATAGTACACCAGTGATGATCCATAGTACACCAGTGATGGCCCATAGTACATCAGTGATGAACTATAGTACATCAGTGATGATCCACAGTACATCAGTGATGATCCACAGTACATCAGTGATGATCCACAGTACATCAGGGATGGTCCATAGTACACCAGTGATGATCCACAGTACACCAGTGATGATCCATAGTACACCAGTGATGGTCCATAGTACATCAGTGATGATCTATAGTACATCAGTGATGGTCCATAGTACATCAGTGATGATCTATAGTACATCAGTGATGATCCACAGTACATCAGTTATGATACACAGTACATCAGTGATGATCCACAGTACATCAGTGATTGTCCATAGTACATCAGTGATGATCTATATACATAGTACACCAGTGATGATCTATAGTACATCAGTGATGATCTACAGTACATCAGTTATGATCCACAGTACATTAGTGATGATCCACAGTGCATCAGTGATGATCCACAATACTTCAGTGATGATCCACAGTACATCAGTGATGATCCACAGTACATCAGGGATGGTCCACAGTATATCAGTGATGATCCATAGTACATCAGTTGATGGTCCTAGTACATCAGGATGGTCCATAGTACACCAGTGATGATCCATAGTACACCAGTGATGGCCCATAGTACACCAGTGATGGCCCATAGTACATCAGTGATGATCCATAGTACATCAGTGATGATCCACAGTACATCAGTGATGATCCACAGTACATCAGGGATGGTCCATAGTACATCAGTGATGATCCATAGTACACCAGTGATGATCCAAGTACACCAGTGATGGCCCATAGTACATCAGTGATGAACTATAGTACATCAGTGATGATCCACAGTACATCAGGGATGGTCCATAGTACATCAGTGATGATCCATAGTACACCAGTGATGATCCATAGTACACCAGTGATGGCCCATAGTACATCAGTGATGAACAATAGTACATCAGTGATGATCACAGTACATCAGTGATGATCCATAGTACATCAGTGATGATCCACAGTACATCAGTGATGATCCACAGTACATCAGGGATGGTCCATAGTACATCAGTGATGATCCATAGTTACACCAGTGATGATCCATAGTACACCAGTGATGGCCTATAGTACATCAGTGATGAACTATAGTACAGCAGTGATGATCCACAGTACATCAGTGATGATCCACAGTACATCAGGGATGGTCCATAGTACACCAGTGATGATCCACAGTACACAGTGATGATCCATAGTACACCAGTGATGGTCCATAGTACATCAGTGATGATCTATAGTACATCAGTGATGGTCCATAGTACATCAGTGATGATCTTAGTACATCAGTGATGATCCACAGTACATCAGTTATGATACACAGTACATCAGTGATGATCCACAGTACATCAGTGATGATCCACAATACTTCAGTGATGATCCACAGTACATCATGATGATCCACAGTACATCAGGGATGGTCCACAGTATATCAGTGATGATCCATAGTACATCAGTGATGGTCCATAGTACACCAGTGATGATCTATAGTACACCAGTGATGGCCCATAGTACACCAGTGATGGCCCATAGTACTTCAGTGATGATCCATAGTACATCAGGGATGATCCACAGTACATCAGTGATGATCCACAGTACATCAGGGATGGTCCATAGTACATCAGTGATTGATCCATAGTACACCAGTGATGATCCATAGTACACCAGTGATGGCCCATAGTACACCAGTGATGGCCCATAGTACATCAGTGATGAACTATAGTACATCAGTGATGATCCACAGTACATCAGTGATGATCCATAGTACATCAGTGATGATCCACAGTATATTGCAGTGATGATCCTAGTACATCAGGGATGGTCCATAGTACATCAGTGATGATCCATATACACCAGTGATGATCCATAGTACACCAGTGATGGCCCATAGTACATCAGTGATGAACTATAGTACATCAGTGATGATCCACATGTACATCAGTGATGATCATAGTACACCAGTGATGATCCACTGTACACCATGTGATGATCCAAAGTACACCAGTGATGGTCCATAGTACATCAGTGATGATCTATAGTACATCAGTGATGGTCCATAGTACATCAGTGATGAGCTATAGTACATGAGGGATGATCTATAGTACATCAGTGATGATCCATAGTACACCAGTGATGATCCATAGTACACCAGTGATGGCCCATAGTACATCAGTGATGAACTATAGTACATCAGTGATGATCCACAGTACATCAGGGATGGTCCATAGTACATCAGTGATGATCCATAGTACACCAGTGATGATCCATAGTACACCAGTGATGGCCCATAGTACATCAGTGATGAACATATAGTACATCAGTGATGATCCACAGTACATCAGTGATGATCCCATAGTACATCAGTGATGATCCACAGTACATCAGTGATGATCCACAGTACATCAGGGATGGTCCATAGTACATCAGTGATGATCCATAGTACACCAGTGATGATCCATAGTACACCAGTGATGGCCCATAGTACATCAGTGATGAACTATAGTACATCAGTGATGATCCACAGTACATCAGTGATGATCCACAGTACACCAGGGATGGTCCATAGTACACCAGTGATGATCCACAGTACACCAGTGATGATCCATAGTACACCAGTGATGGTCCATAGTACATCAGTGATGATCTATAGTACATCAGTGATGGTCCATAGTACATCAGTGATGATCTATAGTACATCAGTGATGTCTATAGTACATCAGTGATGATCCATAGTACATCAGTGATGATCCACAGTACATCAGTGATGGTCCACAGTACATCAGGGATGGTCCACAGTACATCGGTGATGATCCATAGTACACCAGTGATGGCCCATAGTACATCAGTGATGGTCCATAGTACATCAGTGATGATCCATAGTACATCAGTGATGATCCATAGTACACCAGTGATGGCCCATAGTACACCAGTGATGGCCCATAGTACATCAGTGATGATCCACAGTACATCAGTGATGATCCATAGTACATCAGTGATGATCCACAGTACATCAGTGATGATCCACAGTACATCAGGGATGGTCCATAGTACATCAGTGATGATCCATAGTACACCAGTGATGATCCATAGTACACCAGTGATGGCCCATAGTACATCAGTGATGAACTATAGTACATCAGTGATGATCCACAGTACATCAGTGATGATCCACAGTACATCAGGGATGGTCCATAGTACACCAGTGATGATCCACAGTACACCAGTGATGATCCATAGTACACCAGTGATGGTCCATAGTACATCAGTGATGATCTATAGTACATCAGTGATGGGTCCATAGTACATCAGTGATGAGCTATAGTACATCAGTGATGATCTATAGTACATCAGTAATGATCCATAGTACACCAGTGATGATCCATAGTACACCAGTGATGGCCCATAGTACATCAGTGATGAACTATAGTACATCAGTGATGATCCACAGTACATCAGGGATGGTCCATACTACATCAGTGATGATCCATAGTACATCAGTGATGATCCATAGAACACCAGTGATGGCCCATTAGTACATCAGTGATGAACTATAGTACATCAGTGATGATCCACAGTACATCAGTGATGATCCATAGTACATCAGTGATGATCCACAGTACATCAGTGATGATCCACAGTACATCAGGGATGGTCCATAGTACATCAGTGATGATCCATAGTACACCAGTGATAATCCATAGTACACCAGTGATGGCCCATAGTACATCAGTGATGAACTATAGTACATCAGTGATGATCCACAGTACATCAGTGATGATCCACAGTACATCAGGGATGGTCCATAGTACACCAGTGATGATCCACAGTACACCAGTGATGATCCATAGTACACCAGTGATGGTCCATAGTACATCAGTGATGATCTATAGTACATCAGTGATGGTCCATAGTACATCAGTGATGATCTATAGTACATCAGTGATGATCTATAGTACATCAGTGATGATCCATAGTACATCAGTGATGATCCACAGTACATCAGTGATGGTCCACAGTACATCAGGGATGGTCCACAGTACATCGGTGATTATCCATAGTACACCAGTGATGGCCCATAGTACATCAGTGATGGTCCATAGTACATCAGTGATGATCCATAGTACACCAGTGATGGTCCATAGTACACCAGTGATGGTCCATAGTACATCAGTGATGATCCATAGTACATCAGTGATGATCCACAGTACATCAGGGATGGTCCACAGTACATCAGTGATGATCCATAGTACACCAGTGATGGCCCAAAGCACATCAGTGATGGTCCATAGTACACCAGGGATGATCCATAGTAATCCAGTGATGATCCATAGTACACCAGTGATGGTCCACAGTACATCAGGGATGGTCCACAGTACATCGGTGATTATCCATAGTACACCAGTGATGGCCCATAGTACATCAGTGATGGTCCATAGTACATCAGTGATGATCCATAGTACACCAGTGATGGTCCATAGTACACCAGTGATGGTCCATAGTACATCAGTGATGATCCATAGTACATCAGTGATGATCCACAGTACATCAGGGATGGTCCACAGTACATCAGTGATGATCCATAGTACACCAGTGATGGCCCAAAGCACATCAGTGATGGTCCATAGTACACCAGGGGATGATCCATAGTAATCCAGTGATGATCCATAGTACACCAGTGATGGCCCATAGTACACCATTGATGGCCCATAGTACATCAGTGATGATCCACAGTACATCAGTGATGATCTATAGTACATCAGGGATGGTCCACAGTACATCAGTGATGATCCATAGTACACCAGTGATGATCCATAGTACATCAGTGATGCTCCATAGTACACCTGTGATGGCCCACAGTACACCTGTGATGGCCCACAGTAGATCAGTGATGATCCACAGTACATCAGGGATGATCCACAGTATATCAGGGATGGTCCACAGTATATCAGTGATGAGCCATAGTACATCAGTGATGGTCCATAGTACACCAGTGATGATCCATAGTACACCAGTGATGGCCCATAGTACATCAGTGATGGCCCATAGTACATCAGTGATGATCCATAGTACACCAGTGATGATCCATAGTACACCAGTAATGTTCCATAGTACACCAGGGATGATCCACAGTACATCAGTGATGATCCACAGTACATCAGTGGTGGTCCACAGTACATCAGTGATGGTCCATAGTACACCAGTGATGATCCATAGTACACCAGTGATGATCCATAGTACACCAGTGATGGCCCGTAGTACACCAGTGATGGCCCATAGTACATCAGTGATGATCCATAGTACATCAATGATGATCTACAGTACATCAGTTATGATCCACAGTACATTAGTGATGATCCACAGTACATCAGTTATGATCCACAATACTTCAGTGATGATCCACAGTACATCAGTGATGATCCACAGTACATCAGGGATGGTCCACAGTATATCAGTGATGATCCATAGTACATCAGTGATGGTCCATAGTACATCAGTGATGGTCCATAGTACACCAGTGATGATCCATAGTACACCAGTGATGATCCATAGTACACCAGTGATGGCCCGTAGTACACCAGTGATGGCCCATAGTACATCACTGATTGTCCATAGTACATCAATGATGATCCACAGTACATCAGTGATGATCCACAGTACATCAGGGATGGTCCATAGTACATCAGTGATGATCCATAGTACACCAGTGATGATCCATAGTACACCAGTGATGGCCCATAGTACATCAGTGATGAACTATAGTACATCAGTGATGATCCACAGTACATCAGGGATGGTCCATAGTACATCAGTGATGATCCATAGTACACCAGTGATGATCCATAGTACACCAGTGATGGCCCATAGTACACCAGTGATGATCCATAGTACACCAGTGATGGTCCATAGTACATCAGTGATGATCTATAGTACATCAGTGATGGGTCCATAGTACATCAGTGATGATCTATATACATAGTACACCAGTGATGATCTATAGTACATCAGTGATGATCTACAGTACATCAGTTTATGATCCACAGTACATTAGTGATGATCCACAGTACATCAGTGATGATCCACAATACTTCAGTGATGATCCACAGTACATCAGTGATGATCCACAGTACATCAGGGATGGTCCACAGTATATCAGTGATGATCCATAGTACATCAGTGATGGTCCATAGTACATCAGTGATGGTCCATAGTACACCAGTGATGATCCATAGTACACCAGTGAATGATCCATAGTACACCAGTGATGGCCCATAGTACACCAGTTGATGGCCC
>JARGYO010004478.1:0-49337 GCA_029206835.1 Rana muscosa | reverse complement strand
CCACCTCCAGGGCAGTTATCCGCCACTGCCTCAGTACCTTCAAAGCTTGGGGGACATAGGACGGGAGATACCTGTGTGATCTACGAAGATCACCGGGCCGACCCCCATCTTCCCACCTACTCAGGAACAGCAAGAGCCAGTTCTTGCATGAGCGCTCTCACAGAGTAGGCAGGTCCACAAAGATGGACTGCAGGTTGAATTTCACAAATAAGGTGATGAAAAACACCACCGGATTGATCATATCCAACCCACCATGCCTCCTCTGTCGGTACGTGACTTCCCTCTTGATCAGATTTAGCCTGTTTTCCCCACAACAGCAGGAAAAACAGGCCAGAGATCCGGCATAGAGAGATGCAGGCAAAATACAAACGTAGCTGACATAGAGGAACTCTGGCAGTAGGTATGTTTTGACCAGGCTTACCCTTTCCCTCAATGACAGCTTCCAGCCCTTCCAGGCATTCACCTTCCGAGATGCACCGACCAGTCTGCACTCCCAATTTAGCTTGGGGTAATCACCCGGGCCAAATAGGATGCCAAGAATTTTAACTTCTGGCTGGGGCTGGGGAAACACGTCCGGAAGAGCGAACTGCTCGCCTTCCTTCCCCAACCAGAGAACTATCGCTCTTGTCCCAATTGACCAACGAACCAGATGCCTCGGAGTAGCTCCCAATTTTGCGTTTCCACAAACAGGGCCTCCTCGCGGCTGGGACACCACCACCGAGACATCGTCCCGCGTAGGCCACCACCCTCACTGCCGGATCCAGACCAATGCAAGGCTCCACCGGAACCCCCCTCAAACGCTCACAGTCGAGCCTTCTCACAAAGGGATCGACGGCAAAAACGTAGAGAAGGGGGGCTCAACGGGCAACCCTGCCTGACCCCAGAGTCCACAGCAAAGGCAGGACCCACCCAACCAATTGACAAGAGGGAAGCTCACCGCCCCCCTGTACAATACTTTCAGCCAATTCACAAATTGCTCAGGCAAACCGTACTTTCCCAGAAGAAGCCAGAGGTACTCATGGTTCACCCGGTCAAAAGCCTTGGCCTGGTCTAATGCCAGCAGATACCGCCCATCCCCTGTTGCCCTGCACCTTTCCACGGCCTCCCGGATGTTCAGGATGGCACTAAAGGTGCTTCCGGCCAGGAATTGCGCAGTGCTGGGAGACAGAAAGCATCTCGTCAGCGACTGCTGACATACGCAAAAAGAATATTTTCGCCAACAACTTCCTATCTGTAGTGAGAAGGGCGATCGGGCGCCAGTTCTCAATCACAGTCCGATCTTTCCCCTTTGACAGCAGAATCAAGGCTGACCTTCTCATTGAGGGAGGGAGCAGGCCGCTGGCCAAACACTCATTGAAAACCTCCCTCAAATGAGGAGCCAAGAGACTCTTAAAGGTTTTATAAAATTCAGCCGTAAGCCCATCGGGCCCCGGCGACTTTTTCAAGGACAAAGAGTCAATGGCCTGCTCGATTTCTGCAACCGAGATTTCTGCCGTCAGAGAGTCCGGGAGATCAGGCCCCGCACGAAGCGGAGTCTCATCAAGAAACACCCTGGCTTTCTCCATATCTAAAGGCTTCCTACGAAGGAGGTCTGAAAAATGGTCCCTGATGATGCCCAGGATACCCAGTCTGGACCGGACCAGGGACCCCGAGGCATCCCTCAAGCCATGTATGGCCTTCGAACTCACCGCCTCCCCACAGCTCTTGTAGGGATCCGGGGTAGAAAACTTCCCGTAATCCCTTTCAAGGACCAGGGAGGCAAGACGGTCATACTGACACCCCTTCATCTGAAGTTTCAGATCAGATATCTGTTCCTGAGGGCCCCCAGCTGAGACCAGGCGGTCTAACTGCCTGCGCAACCTCTGGTAGGCCAGGTACTTGGATGTCGCCCGGGTACCTAGAGATCCTGCGGAAAAAGCCCTCCGACCTCTTCTTCACCACTTCCCACCATTCCCGGCGGGAGCAGCCGCTCTCAAGGAGCGAGGCCTGATCCGCAAAGAAGATCTCATAGGCCTCCCTAACCTCGAGATCCTCGAGCAGCGATCCATTAAGACGCCAGAAACCTCGACCCTTCTGAGGAGTGTCGGCCACATTCAAAGTCACAGAAACCATACAGTGATCGGAGAACTCCACCGCCTGCAGCACAGGTGCCGCAAAGGTAGAGCTCCCCTTTAAAAAAAAACTATCTAACCTACTCCTACTATTACCTCGGGCATAGGTGAACCCAGTGTGGTTGGGGAGGCACTGAACATGTGCATCCACCAACCCGGCTTCCCTTACTATTCTATTCAAGAAGATACTATCATATCCCAGGGGGCCTGAGGCGCCTGCCCGATCCTTTGATCTGGTGACCATGTTGTAGTCACCACCAAAGACCACCTGCTGGGACGTAAACAAGTAGGGCTTGACCATCGTGAGGAGGCTCCTCCTGTCCCTCTTCGTCTGAGGGCCATAGAAGTTAATCAGCCTCAGGAACTGCCCCCTCACGACGGCGTCCACCACCAGGCACCTACCGACCTCTACCTCAATCACTCGTTGACAAGCCACCGGACCAGTCTTAAAAAGGACTGCAACTCCACTGCAGGGCTCGGCCGCAAGAGACCAGAGGGAGGGCCCGCATCTCCACTCCCTCTTTGCTAGATGCATCTCTGCCACCGATGCCAGCCAGGTCTCTTGCAAAAACAAAATATCAGCTTCAACTCGGCTGAGAAAATCGAAGGCCATGAAACAAGCCGCCGCAGAACGCACACTTGCGACATTAATGGTCGCAACGCGTATTGGAGAGGGTACCGCCATTCTTAGGGATTTTGGCCCTCATTCTCCTCTGCATTTTCGCCTATACCCCAGGGTCCTCCACCGAGTCGGAGAGGGCCCCGTACATATTCCCTAGGATCACTGGGGGGGCCCCCATGGTCCCTACCAGGGATAACCCGGGATCCTGCAACCCCCCCCAGGATCCTTCTTCTTCTTCCTCTTCCTCACCTTCCTCTGCAGCCAGCCCGCCTGGGTCTGGCCGCCCACCTCGTCGCCGGAGTGCCCGCTAGAGGCCCCCATGGGCCTCTTGTGCAGGCCCCTCGACGACACGGCTACCTCCATCTCCCCCCCCGAATCCTGGGATAACACAAGGGGATCCAGGATGGAACGAAAGGGGGAAGGGGGCAGAGAGGAAGGGGGAAGGGCAGAAGGAGAATAGGGAGAAGGGGGGAGAGGAAGGGAGAAAGGGGGGGGAGGAGGGGGGAAAGAAGGGGGAGGGGGAAGGGTAGGGAGGAGGGGGGAAAGAGGGGGGGTAGAAGGGGAAAGGGGTACGGACAAAAGAGGGGGAGAGGGAGGGGGGAGGTTCCCAGCAGAGGGCCCCTCCCCCCCTCGGCCCCTCACCCCCACTGGGCCTGATACTGGCGCACCCTGCCCCCCAGAAACAAGTCCCGAGGGACCAGGCACATACTTAGCAGGGGCCCCAACTCCGCCACGCCTACGCCCGGGCCTCTGCGGCAAAGGCCCCTCTGGGCCACCAACCCCAGGCCCATCTCCTGGGCCTGCCTGAGGCGCCTGGGGTGGGAGACCCACCCCCCCGATGCGTCATCTGGGCCTGGTCCATCCCCATCAGCCGCACGCCCCCGAAAAGCCTTAGGGCAGCGGCTGAATGGGTGGCTGGACACCCCACAGAGGTTGCAGACAATTAGTCTGCAAGTCTCCGGGGAAGTGCCCAGGCCTGTTGCACCTGACGCACCGGGGTGTTGTGCAATCCGCACTCAAATGGGTGGGACTCCCACACTTGAAGTAGCGACGGGGGCTGACCGGGGTAAAAGACCAGGATCCTATCTCTCCCAATAAACGCACTTCCGGGGACATGGGTCACACTAGTCCCCTGGCGCTTGAGACGGATCCTGGCCAACCACGCCCCGGTCCAGACCCCCACGCTCATCCAGGTTTTTGCGGAGGGGAGACTGCAGCTGCCCATACCTCCCCAACCAGGTGGCAATGTCCTCAGATGGGAGGGATTCGTTCCTGACCAAAATGGTCAGGGACTTTATATCTTCCTGCCTGGACAGGGGGACCACCTTAAAGAACTTCCAAGGCTCCGACCTCTTCAGAAGCTCATAGACGGTGAGAAAGAGCTCCATTAGCACCAAGGAGGAGAAACTGACATCAAACTCCTTGGTGCCCGTGGGATGGATCACTGCGAAGAGGTCGGCTACCATGAAGTTGGCCCCCCTTCAGCAGGAGATCCACTACCTGCCCTCTGCTGGGGCACTGTCCAGGTCCCTCCCACCGCAGCTGCACGACATTGCGCCTGCGCCTCTCCGGACCCCCTGTACCCCCTCGACCACGGGTTCACCCCCTGGAGCTGGTCTGCGGGGGGGAACCCGGAAGTTTTGGGCACCAAACTGGGTCGTACAGGTGGGGCCAAAGGGACGCTGGTCCCTGCCACCCGGGCAAAAGACCTGGTCTCCCTAAGCGCCTCGAGTAGTACTGCCTCCTGGGCCTGCCCCAAAACACCCTCAGCCTGAGTGCCAGAAGTGCCCTCCGCCGCATCACCAGGGGCACCCTCAGAGGGCACCCCCAGCACCCATGGCTGACTCACCAACCGGGGGAACCCCCCAACCTAATCCTGCCGGGGGGGTCCCTCCCATCCACCTCACCCCCCCGGAGCAAGCCACACCCACAACATCCCCTCCTCCTAACACTGGGAGGAGGGTCCACCACTGAGGGGCCCGCTGGAGCAACAGGCACGAGCCCCAGATGGCTCCCCCCTGTTCCTGCGGCCGTGACTGCTCCTTCCCCTTTACCTGTCCCCCCTGAGACTCCATGCCTCTGATAAAGGCCACAGCTGGGTGATCCCCGAGAAGTTCCCCAGCCTCAGCCTCGCTCCACCTGCCCACCCTCTGGGCTGGGCTCAGATCCCCTGAAGAAAATACTGGCACAACACACATTTCTCCCCCCCCCCACATACCTCCATCCCATCTTCACCTTCAGGGCCATCAATGGCCGCGGACCGGAAGGTCCCCAACCACTTCCGGTTCAGGACTCACTTCCTGGTCAGCCCTCCTGCACACTTCCGGGTCAGGCTGACCAGAAAAACCGGAAGTGGCCGCACTGACACCGCTAGGCCCCTCCCACATCCTCCCACCACCCAGACTCCCGCCCCAACGCCTCCCCCTGGCCCCCCCAGCCCGCCCAGGCTCCGTCCACTGGCCACACCCCTACTGTCAGCAGTGGATGTCACACATCCGCGCGCCATAGTGTCCATTGTATGTGCGTTGCTTACAGCATCCAATCCTCCTCCATCTCCACTGGAAAATGGCGCCCCCCCACCCTCACCACCAACCTCCCCCACACCCACTGCAACCACCACCCCCACCCACCTCTAGTTTTTTCCCCCCCCTAACACCGGCACACTTGCAGTCTCTGCTTTCCCAGTCTCTCCTGCAGCTTTTGGGATAATAACTCCTGTGGCAGTCTCTGTCTGCATAGGGAACCCCTCTCCCTCCTCCACAGCATGTGCAGTTTTTATGCCACATGCGGGATTCACAGGGGTCCTGGGGGCCCCGCCATCTTGCCTGGCTGCTTCATTTCTCCCTGCTTCTAGCCTGTCCACCCGGGGAGAGGTGTTAGGACCACCACCGCAACTCCCCCCAATTTTCCCACTCCCAGAGTGCACCCGTCCTGGCCCTTCTTGGCTGTATCATGGGGTACCCTACCCGAGACTGCCTGCGTGCCGGCAGATTTTCCTGGCCGCAACGCTGCATGGACTCGGGACCCTCCACAGCCGGGACCACAGGGACCACACTTCCCAGGGAGGGGGGAGGTCCTTCACCATCACCGGGGCTTACCACCTCCACAGGCTCTTGAGGTTGCGGATGGTCCTGCGGGTTTTTCTGGCTGTTACGCCTGGCAGCCTGGGAGCCCTCCTTACTCGCTCTCCGGAGCTCAGTCCTCACTTCTAGGAGGAATTCTGTCTCCCCACGGCCTCTCTCACATAGCCCACCAAGCAGGGTCCACAGGTCGTTATTTTGACCTTTTAAAAGTTTAATGTCCTCAGCATACTCGCCTCTTCTAAAGCTGCTCCCTTCTGTTCCTCAAATCCGTTAGGACTGCGGCCCTCCCACAGAAGGCCCGGCTGGCCTTCTGAATCAAGTCCTTGACCCTTTCAACTCTGCTCAGTAACTTTGCAGGACCCTCCCCAGGCTGGGGCAGGGTCCAATCCATAAGCTCAAACTGCGTTTTTAAAAAGAGCGTCTCCTCCCTGGACAAGTCCTTAATCCCCAGGGAGGAGGCAGCAGCATCAGGCCGGGAAAGCTGCCCCGGGTCCTGGGCTGGAGGAGGCCATCACACCCCCTCCTCCTGGAGCTCCAGGAGCTCCCCTACAGGCACGTCCTCTCAGTCCAAAATCCTGCAGCAACTGAAACACCACGCCCGCTGTAAGTGCTGCAGATGCCTGTTAGTGTAACACAAAAGAAAAAAAACACGAGCAATAAGGGCTAGCTTCAGGTGTATAATGTGCAGGAGGCACACTACGCCCACTGTAAGTGCTGCAGATGCCTGCCTGTGTTACACAACAGGAAAACACAGCAATAAGGGCTAGCTTCAGGTGTATATTTTGCAGGAAGCACATTATGCCCGCTGTAAGTGCTGCAGGATGTCTGTTAGTGTAACACAAAAGAAAAAAAACACAGCAATAAGGGCTAGCTTCAGGTGTTTAATGTGCAGGAGGCACACTATGCCCGCTGTAAGTGCTGCAGATGCCTGCCTGTGTTACACAACAGGAAAACACAGCAATAAGGGCTAGCTTCAGGTGTATAATGTGCAGGAGGCACACTACGCCCCGCTGTAAGTGCTGCAGATGCCTGCCTGTGTTACACAACAGGAAAACACAGCAATAAGGGCTAGCTTCAGGTGTAGAATGTGCAGGAGGCACACTACGCCCGCTGTAAGTGCTGCAGATGCCTGCCTGTGGTACACAACAGGAAAACACAGCAATAAGGGCTAGCTTCAGGTGTAGAATGTGCAGGAGGCACACTACGCCCGCTGTAAGTGCTGCAGATGCCTGCCTGTGGTACACAACAGGAAAACACAGCAATAAGGGCTAGCTTCAGGTGTATATTTTGCAGGAAGCACACTATGCCCGCTGTAAGTGCTGCAGATGCCTGTTAGTGTAACACAAAAGAAAAAAAACACAAGCAATAAGGGCTAGCTTCAGGTGTATAATGTGCAGGAGGCACACTACGCCCGCTGTAAGTGCTGCAGATGCCTGCCTGTGTTACACAACAGGAAAACACAGCAATAAGGGCTAGCTTCAGGTGTATAATTTTCAGGAGGCACACTACGCCCACTGTAAGTGCTGCAGATGCCTGCCTGTGTTACACAACAGGAAAACACAGCAATAAGGGCTAGCTTCAGGTGTATAATGTGCAGGAGGCACACTACGCCCGCTGTAAGTGCTGCAGATGCCTGCCTGTGTTACACAACAGGAAAACACAGCAATAAGGGCTAGCTTCAGGTGTATAATGTGCAGGAGGCACACTACGCCCGCTGTAAGTGCTGCAGATGCCTGCCTGTGTTACACAACAGGAAAACACAGCAATAAGGGCTAGCTTCAGGTGTATAATGTGCAGGAGGCACACTACGCCCGCTGTAAGTGCTGCAGATGCCCTGCCTGTGTTACACAACAGGAAAACACAGCAATAAGGGCTAGCTTCAGGTGTATATTTTGCAGGAAGCACACTATGCCCGCTGTAAGTGCTGCAGATGCCTGTTAGTGTAACACAAAAGAAAAAAACCACGAGCAATAAGGGCTAGCTTCAGGTGTATAATGTGCAGGAGGCACACTACGCCCGCTGTAAGTGCTTCAGATGCCTGCCTGTGTTACACAACAGGAAAACACAGCAATAAGGCCTAGCATCAGGTGTATACTGTGCAGGAGGCACACTACGCCCACTGTAAGTGCTGCAGATGCCTGCCTGTGTTACACAACAGGAAAACACAGCAATAAGGGCTAGCTTCAGGTGTATATTTTGCAGGAAGCACACTATGCCCGCTGTAAGTGCTGCAGATGCCTGTTAGTGTAACACAAAAGAAAAAAACCACGAGCAATAAGGGCTAGCTTCAGGTGTATAATGTGCAGGAGGCACACTACGCCCGCTGTAAGTGCTGCAGATGCCTGCCTGTGTTACACAACAGGAAAACACAGCAATAAGGGCTAGCTTCAGGTGTATAATGTGCAGGAGGCACATTACGCCCGCTGTAAGTGCTGCAGATGCCTGCCTGTGTTACACAACAGGAAAACACAGCAATAAGGGCTAGCTCCAGGTGTATAATGTGCAGGAGGCACACTACGCCCGCTGTAAGTGCTGCAGATGCCTGCCTGTGTTACAGAACAGGAAAACACAGCAATAAGGGCTAGCTTCAGGTGTATATTTTGCAGGAAGCACACTATGCCCGCTGTAAGTGCTGCAGATGCCTGTTAGTGTAACACAAAAGAAAAAAAACACAAGCAATAAGGGCTAGCTTCAGGTGTATAATGTGCAGGAGGCACACTACGCCCGCTGTAAGTGCTGCAGATGCCTGCCTGTGTTACACAACAGGAAAACACAGCGATAAGGGCTAGCTTCAGGTGTATAATGTGCAGGAGGCACACTACGCCCGCTGTAAGTGCTACAGATGCCTGCCTGTGTTACACAACAGGAAAACACAGCAATAAGGGCTAGCTTCAGGTGTAGAATGTGCAGGAGGCACACTACTCCCGCTGTAAGTGCTGCAGCTGCCTGCCTGTGTTACACAACAGGAAAAACACAGCAATAAGGGCTAGCTTCAGGTGTATGTTTTGCAGGAAGCACACTACGCCCGCTGTAAGTGCTGAAGATGCCTGTTAGTGTAACACAAAAGAAAAAAAAAACCATGAGCAATAAGGGCTATCTTCAGGTTTATAATGTGCAGGAGGCACACTACGCCCGCTGTAAGTGCTGCAGATGCCTGCCTGTGTTACACAACAGGGAAAACACAGCAATAAGGGCTAGCTTCAGGTGTATAATGTGCAGGAGGCACACAACGCCCACTGTAAGTGCTGCAGATGCCTGCCTGTGTTACACAACAGGAAAACACAGCAATAAGGGCTAGCTTCAGGTGTATATTTTGCAGGAAGCACACTATGCCCGCTGTAAGTGCTGCAGATGCCTGTTAGTGTAACACAAAAGAAAAAAAACATGAGCAATAAGGGCTAGCTTCAGGTGTATAATGTGCAGGAGGCACACTTTGCCCGCTGTAAGTGCTGCAGATGCCTGCCTGTGTTACACAACAGGAAAACACAGCAATAAGGGCTAGCTTCAGGTGTATAATGTGCAGGAGGCACACTACGCCCGCTGTAAGTGCTGCAGATGCCTGCCTGTGTTACACAACAGGAAAACACAGCAATAAGGGCTAGCTTCAGGTGTATAATGTGCAGGAGGCTTAGCAAAGGAATATCACTGACACTGTCCCTGCCTATCCTTCTCTCTCCCTGCACACAAGTTAAATGAACAAATAGCCTTGACACTGTCCCATGCCTATCCTTCTCTCTCCCTGAACCGGAACACACTACACAAGGCCGCCGTGCTGGCGGCCTTTTATAGTGTGGGGTGTGTACTAAATCCCCCCTGAGCTATAATTGGCCACAGGCATCCTGCCTGTGGCCAATTATGGCTCTCCTCACTGCCGGCGCTGTGATTGGCCAAGCATGCGGGGGTCAGAGTGCATGCTTGGCCAATGACAGCGCCTGGATTGCACTGCGATGGCGTAGTGCATTGTGGGCCATTCGCGTCACTCGAATTTGGCGCGAACGGCCCAAATCGTTCGATCTTCGTCAAACGATTGAACAGCCGATGTTCGAGTCGAACGTATGTTCGACTCGAACACCGAGCTCATCCCTAGTGTGCAGTTTCCTGTGACCTGTAGGTGGCACTGCCATGACAGGTCAGGGTTGAAGATGTAACAGTGCTGTGCCTTAGGGTGTCCCTCTCTCGGCAGTAGTATAGTGGGCGTGGTCAACCTGCTGTGCATGCCTGGAGGGGATACATAAGGGGCAGACGCCGCCTGGAGGAGTGTTTGTTCCAGAGTTCCGGGGCTCCGGAGTTCGGGTCGCGTGACCTGGCCCTCCAGGCCAGGGGTGCGCGTATGCATCGGGTCCCCAGGCACCTTTAGCCTGGGGCTGCAACTTCGCCATTGGGCCCAGCACCTTTAGCTGGGGCTCAGCTCTAAGAGGAGGAATACCAGGGTGCCCCTGAGAGGGGACCTGCTCTAAGAAGAAGAGACCGGGGGAGGACCTTTCTGAGGGACCGGTGAGAGTTTCACGGTGAAAGAGAGGCTCGATAAACTTCTGGAGGGATTTCACTAATCATCTAAGGCCTTGTAATGTGCAGCAACTTGCACCTGTTCTTCAATTACAAGCGCTAAGAGGTTCGGGGCTCAGAGATTCTGTGGCAGAGAATCTCCCGATCGTATCTCCAAAAGAGGTACTTAAGAGAAGTAAAGTTCGTGCATCACTCCGGCTGCTAGTACAGTGAGAGGGGACTATCCGGTGTGAGCAGAGCCCACTCGGATTGAGTGGTGATACCAAGTGGCTGAACCTACCTCCCTGTTTCTTTTATTATTAAACTCCAACTTTCCTATCCAGGTGTCAGCATAAAAAAAATAAAGCTTCCTTCATTAAGGTTTAACCTTGTCTGGGCATTGTGGTACGGTGTGTCCTGCCTTGAGGAGGTAAGGCCAGGGATCTGTGTGCTACACGTGGGGGCTTGAGTCCAGGATTCTGCAGCTACCCCCCTCAGAGGTTGGACTGTTTTTTTCGGCCATTGTGAAAGTTGGACTGCGCAACGTTTTGTTGAAGAAAATAAAGGTACAGGACTGTGTTTGAGTTTTTTTCCAGGTGCGTAGTTCGTGGGCGTGTCCAGAACTAGGAAAAGCCCGTGAACTGCGTGCAGAAGAGGAAAAAGGGGAGGAGCCCCCGACAAGTGTGTGTTGCACGTGGTGTCTTTGGCGCCAAAGGGACAGTACGAGCCAAATCAGTGAAGAGGAAGCAATATGTCCGCTACTACTCCATGGATTCCAGTTCCACCGGGACCCCAAATGTTGTTGACTGCTTCGACCATGGATATCGCTCCCATCACTGCCCCCCTGACGGATACAGGGATCCGGCTCAAGCCCCGGGGCCGATTCGCACTCTATACCTGTAGAGATGCGGAGGGCCTGGGCGTGCTCTGTCCGAGTTGCCAAAGACTGACCGTGCAAATACGGCCATTCGGAAGATGCCTGACCTGTGGAGAGTTCTTGATCGAAGTGGAACAACCCACCGAGTCACCCCGAGTTCTCCAGGTCAACTTCCTTACGGGGATGGTTACTTCCGAGGAAGGGAAACACGCCCCAGTGGCCGGGCTCACGCGCATCACTTCGGCTTTAGCGGATGTGAAGGATGAAATCTCAGCCACCGCAGAGCCAGCGACGGATGCCACAGCGGATGCTGCCTCCGTCACTAGTGAGACGTCCATCCCGCCTGCCAAGAGAAAGGTGGGCTACGTGAAAGCCTCCCACGGCCGCGGTCGAGGTCCACCCCAGTGCCTGCCTGAACCGGAGATCCAGCCTGGAGGGACCTCCAGGAGATCCACAATTGGGGACGGTAAGGAGGCTGGGCACATTGTGGTGATAAGTTTGCCGGGGAAGGGGAAGAAGCTTAGTGTCCGTACCATTGGGGATGCTTGGATACCCAACCCACGGAAACTTTTAAAGGACAGTGAGTCTGCGTCTACTAGAGATTACCTGCCAGCGGAGGAGTACGACACCTCCGACCTGGACTCGTCCTCAGATGTGGGGGATGATTTTGAGGTGGACGAGTTGTTTTAAAGAAGGGTTGGGACAGAATTTCGTTAACCTCACCCCGAAGCGTTATAGAGGGATCACCTATGGACTCTGGGGAGACTACACCCCGGGGTGGATGCCCCTACACATGATGAAGGAATTGTTCCCGCACCTACATTACCCGTTCCCGCATCACCAGCGCCTGCCACTACAGCTGGACGTGTACCTCTCCGGGCACCTTTGCGGGAGCTTGAGGCAGTGAAAGTGCCCAGATCCCCGGATGCAATTGACTTGCCTGGTAGAGGAGACCGCACAACCCTTCCACCTATTGCTAGGTTGCAGCGGCTCCTTAACAAGAAATTAGCCACTGAATATGGATGGGAATACCCCTATGTTCCCAGGGAACTTTTGTTTGAGATTGAGGCCTACCGTGAGAGGTGGTATGCTGATTTTGTCTGGGAACACTTGAAAGTGCCTTCAGCCCGCAGATGCTTTATATGTTCAGCTGCTAAGGCGGATCGTTTTAAAGGATGCCGGCAAGAATGGAACTATGGTCGGCACATACATGCAGACCGAGTGGTAGTTTGCAACAAGGAGCGAGAAGATGCTGTGTACTAGATTGAAACTTTCAACACAAAGTGGAAACTTCTTGTCTTGCCGGATCCTCACTATTATCTCTAGAGTGGGAGCTTGTGTTTTTTTTTTTAGCCTACTCTGGGGGTTGTTCCGCAACTTGATAACTTTGCCCTCCACTACTTGGGGTGATCTACTCTGCTGAGGACAAGAAGAGCTGTTGCTGTTTGTTTCTCTCCATCTGCAGCACCACTAACAACTGAACTTTGGGGTAGATAAGTTAGGGCAAAGGCTGGAAACCCGTTGTGTTCAAGATAGGATATGCTTGATTTCTGTCCGCATTTCTATGGAACAAGTGTTGGTTGCAGTGACTTTGCGCTGCCACCAGATGGCAGTGTTCTGCAGAACTTTTCAATAGCCTGCGATTAGGGAAATCTTATAGCATGTACTAGGCTTAGTATGTGTAGTTTTTTATTGAAGGAAGTTATCTCCCTCTCTTGGAGATGGCTTACTTCTTGTAGATAGTGTAAATGTTTTATTGTGTGAATTGTTTTCTCTCCCTCTACAGGTGAAACTGCAAGCAACTCTACTGAGAATGGGGTGGAGTAGTTAGTCAGGAGGGGGGGGGGGGATTGTATGTGTATTTCATAAGTATGGCATTTAGAATGGGATGTCAAAAATATTTTTTGTACTCTTTGTTCTTCTGTCCTTTCTTTTCTGTCCCTTCCCTTTATATTGGTTCAGGCACCAATGTTCAAATTTGTATATAGGTTCGGAAATAAATTCTTGCCTACTCAGGCTTGAGATGGTTCAAGCTTATTTCAGACACTGGGGACAGTGTCTACTTTAGGAGGGGAGGGGGTGCGTGTAGCGCCCTTCTACTTTGAGGGGTGCTGTGTGCCTAAATTTAGGGGTTGGTCTGAGCTAGTAGCCAGGCTCAGACCGCTTTTATTAATAGGTATGGTTGTTTTGTTCCTCAGGCGTTGTACTGATGTGCAGTTCCCTGTGGCCTGTAGGTGGCACTGCCATGACAGGTCAGGGTTGAACTACTGGTAACAGTGCTGTGCCTTAGGGTGTCCTCTCTCGGCAGTAGTACAGTGGGCATGGTCAACCTGCTGTGCATGCCAGGAGGGGATACATAAGGGGCAGACGCCGCCTGGAGGAGTGTTGTTCCAGAGTTCCGGGGCTCCGGAGTTCGGGTCGCGTGACCTGGCCCTCCAGGCCAGGGGTGCGCGTATGCATCGGTCCCAGGCACCTTTAGCCTGGGGCTGCAACTTCGCCATTGGGCCCAGCACCTTTAGCTGGGGCTCAGCTCTAAGAGGAGGAATCCCAGGGTGCCCCTGAGAGGGGACCTGCTCTAAGAAGAAGAGACCGGGGGAGGACCTTTCTGAGGGACCGGTGAGAGTTTCACGGTGAAAGAGAGGCCAGGTAAACTTCTGGAGGGATTTCACTAATCATCTAAGGCAGAGGTCGTCAACCCCCGGTCCGCGGCCCAAAGCCGGGCCGTACCGCCTCTCTAGCCGGGCCGCAACATGAATAACACTATCCGGGCTGTACCGCCGCTACAGCCAGGCCATGGAGGAGACGATGCAGCTGCCCGAGCAGAGAGATGACATCATCTCTCTGCGCTACGCAGAGGCGCGCCGCTGTCCCGCCCGAAAATACGGCGCTGCAAGGCTACGCTACACAGAGGCTCGGCCGGCCAATGAGAGAGAGAGAATGACGTCATCTCTCCGCCCACCCTCGCTATGTACCTGTACTGGCTTTCCCGCAATCTCTAACGGCTCCCCCTCACTTTCCCGTGAGACTGTAAGTACAGTGGGCACTGCAGAGGGACTTGGACATTTAATATTTTTTTATACTGGGACATTTAATCATTTCATTATATTGGGACATTTAATCATTTCTTTATACTGGGACATGTAATGTCCCAGTATAAAAAAAAATGATTAAATGTCTCAGTATAAAAAAAAAAATTAAATGTCCCAGTATAAAAAGATTATTAAATAATTCTCTGCGGGTCCTCTGCGGGTCCTCTGCGGGTTCCCACATCGCAGGTTTCCCGGCGGCAGTTCACACTGCCCTATGCGAAATGCTAGGAGTGTCAGTTAAAAGTTAATGACACCCCCAAATCAATTCTCATATCGCAGTGCGATCTACAAACTCGGACAGGAATCGGATCGCATGGGTGTGAACACGTTTTGTATGGCTGAAATCGCATCGCATGTGATTTGCAGTGCGGTGCGAATCACATCCGAACTCTGACATCGCAGCAGTGTGAACCGGCCCTAATAATTTTAATAATACTTTTATACTGGGACTTTTATAATACTTTTAATAATGCTTTTATATTAGGACTTTTAATAATACTTTTATAATAAAATCAATTAGTGACACTCTGTTACGGTTTGGTGGCAGGTGACAGTGACAATCCACATCTGGTGACAGGCCGCAGCAGTGGCAATCCACATCTGGTGACAGGCCGCAGCAGTGGCAATCCACATCTGGTGACAGGCCGCAGCAGTGGCAATCCACATCTGGTGACATGCCGCAGCAGTGGCAATCCACATCTGGTGACAGGCCTCTGGTGACAGGCCACAGCAGTGGCAATCCACATCTGGTGACAGGCCGCAGCAGTGGCAATCCACATCTGGTGACAGGCCTCTGGTGACAGGCCACAGCAGTGGCAATCCACATCTGGTGACAGGCCTCTGGTGACAGGCCACAGCAGTGGCAATCCACATCTGGTGACAGGCCGCAGCAGTGGCAATCCACATCTGGTGACAGGCCTCTGGTGACAGGCCACAGCAGTGGCAATCCACATCTGGTGACAGGCCACAGCAGTGGCAATCCACATCTGGTGACAGGCCTCTGGTGACAGGCCACAGCAGTGGCAATCCACATCTGGTGACAGGCCTCTGGTGACAGGCCACAGCAGTGGCAATCCACATCTGGTGACAGGCCGCAGCAGTGGCAATCCACATCTGGTGACAGGCCTCTGGTGACAGGCCACAGCAGTGGCAATCCACATCTGGTGACCAGTGGCGGATCCAGGGGGGGGCAACAGGGCAATTGCCCCCCCCCGAGACCATCTGTCACACTCACTTGCTTGCTCTGTTTTTTTTTTTTGCGCCTGATCTCCCGGACTTTGGGGACCCGGTACCGGCCCGCCGTAAGTCCCCTGGACTCCAAACTTGGCACAAATGTAGCCCCATGTCTCCTCTACAAGTGTGCAAAGTTTGGTGTCTGGGGGACCTACAGCCGGGGAGCACAGATTTTTTAAAGACGGGCACCCCTTCCATAGACTCCAATGTTAAACGGTAATTTCTCCGGTGAATTTGCGGACCGGGTACCGGATGGTTGTTGGTTCCCTAGACCCCAAACTTGGCACACATGTAGCCCCATGTCTTCTCTATAAGTGTGCAAAGTTTGGTTTCCGGGGGACCGACGGCCGGTAAGATCCGATTTTTCAAAGCCGGGCACTCCTTCCATAGACTCCTATGTTAAACATCAGTCTAGTCATGGGCACAGTGAAGCGTGGGCACAGTGAGGCATGGGCACAGTGAGGCAAAGTGAGGCACAGTGAGGCATGCAGATGGAAACCCTAAGCTTATACTCAAGTGTAACGGCACCCCCCAATATGAAAGGGGTATACGCCGTTTAGAATATTCCCTCTCTGAACACACAACCACTATCGACCCTCCACAGCCAGGCGACCACTTTCCATAGGATTAATCCTTCCAGAGATACGAGACAACGCTCTGTATTTCAAGTTCCAAAACAGGGAATAACTTTATTTTCAAAACACATGGTAACACATTTCTCTTCAAAACCCTTTCCCTCCCATCCTTGGGGGAACAGGGCGGGTTAAACTATCCAATGACAATGGTGATACAGGTCAGGTGTGTTCAAACTTCTCATTTGATAACCAGTCTTAGCAGGAGGGGTGATTTCCCCCCCTCCTCACAGAAGACACTTAAACATCCCATAATAATAGGCAGCCAGACGGTCTACTAAGCTCCAATCCACATCATCACAATGAAAGGACCTGTAGCCTAGGTGAGGCTCATTAGCATTACACAAGCAGATAGGTGACACATCAGCATTTCTCAACTAACCTGTTGAGTTCAGAAACAGTAAATAGTCCTTCACAGATATCCTTGGGGATATGGTGGATAAATATTACAGACCCATTTTAGGTAGCCCAAGAGATATTTCTTAATGTCCATTATTTTCTGGCTCACCCTGTGTCCAAAGTGACCCTCCTGTCACACATCTCCCCTTTCGGCAGAAGACTAACAAAGGAGGTGACCCCAGACGGGTTGACTCCGAAGTTAGTCCATAGGTCCATTCTTCTAATGCCGGTAGCCACACAGTACCCCAAATAAATTGCTCCAAACAGAGCATTACTTACCCAGCCAACCTCTGCCTCTCTCAGAGAACATACCCGCCGCTTGGGAGAAGACAGGGTGACTGGGCTCAATCCGTCATGCTGTTGGGGATCTGGGCGGACTGCCCAGCATCCCTGGGGTATACAAGTGGAGACTGAAGTCCCATCCCCTTGTGGTAGGTGAAAATACCCCAGTGCTTGCAAAGCAAGGCTGACATCCTCCTGTCCCAGTGTCACACCATTTTCTGGGGTTGTGTCAGTGAGGACCGAAGTCCCATCCAGTACCACAGGAACTCCCTCTTCTGTTAGTTGAGAGCAGAGGCCCGCGGCACTCTGCTCTGTTGCCAGCTCTTGTGCTGGGTCGCTGTGAGTGGAGACCGCAGTCCCATCCACCGATATCCGCTCAAGTGGCAGTTGTGTGCAGCGGCCAGTAGCATTCTGCCCTGCTACCAGTGGTTCAGCTGGGGGTAAAAGCTTTACCACCTCAGCTTGTTGCTGGAGAGGGGGGCCAACTGCCCCGGCTCCCTGAAACTCCACAGTTGTTTCCGGTGCTGGGCAGAGGTTGCTATCACTCTGCCCTGTTGCCAGCACTTCTGCTGGGGACTCCACACCATCTGCTCTGGCTAACTGTTGGGGAGGGAAAAGGGCTGCTTCTCCCCCCTGCATCTCTGAAATCCCCTGGGAAAGAGGAACCATCACCCTCTCACCTCGGGCCTCCAAAACTGCCACGGGTGTAGAGCAGGGGTCTGCAGTACTCTGTCCTGCTGCCAGTACTTGGGCAGGCGATGCATAATCCCTAACATCCTCTGAATAGTCCCTTAAATCCATACCTTCTGTAATCTGTGGCTGGGGAGATGAGCCAACTGCCCTAGCTCCCTGGAACTCCATATCATCCATTTTGGCTTTAGGGAGGGCAATCTTCAGCTTTTCCACTGCCGATTCTTCAGCCAGGCTAGCTCCCTGGAACTCCATATCATCCACTTCGGCTTTAAGGGTGGTAATCTTCAGATTTTCCACTGCCGATTCTTCAGCCAGGCTAGCTCCCTGGAACTCCGTATCATTCACTTTCGGCTTTAGGGATGGCAATCTTCAGATTTTCCACTGCTGATTCTTCAGCCAGGATTTCATAGTTGTCAACTGGTATTTCCTGATAGTCCCAGGCAAAGGGAGCCCCACCCTGCTGCTGAGCAGATTCTAGCAGCTGTCTGTAGGCGATCTCCGATTGTCGTATTTCCGCCATTCTCCACTCATGTTGCCGCTCTAGTTCTCTCTCTTGTCGCTCTAGTTCTCTCTTTTGTCGCTGTTGTTCTTTTTCTTGTCGCTGTCGTTCTTTTTCTCGTCGCGCATCCTGCAGCTGGATGCCTTTAATGGCTTCCTGTATGGCGGTCTCTGATGAGTTAGCACCATATAATGCCAACCGCTGTTGAACACGTTGCTGAAACAGGTCTTCAACTGACCGGGGTCCTGCATCACCAACCCTCTGATCCATCTCGGTTAGCTCCCTGATCAAGATGGCCTTGTTCTTTGTCCCACCGGACCCTCCACGGCTCTCAAGTAAGTCTTTCAGCGTGGCTTTCCTGCCGGCTGCATAGCTGGTCATTCACTGTGGTGGTTTGGAGTGTCCCAGGAACTGGAGGGAAAATCCCGCTGCTGCCAACCAATGTAACGGCACCCCCCAATATGAAAGGGGTATACGCCATTTAGAATATTCCCTCTCTGAACACACAACCACTATCGACCCTCCACAGCCAGGCGACCACTTCCCATAGGATTAATCCTTCCAGAGATACGAGATAACGCTCTGTATTTCAAGTTCCAAAACAGGGAATAACTTTATTTTCAAAACACATGGTAACACATTTCTCTTCAAAACCCTTCCCTCCCATCCTTGGGGGAACAGGGCGGGTTAAACTATCCAATGACAATGGTGATACAGGTCAGGTGTGTTCAAACTTCTCCTTTGATAACCAGTCTTAGCAGGAGGGGTGATTTCCCCCCCCCCCCTCACAGAAGACACTTAAACATCCCATAATAATAGGCAGCCAGACGGTCTACTAAGCTCCAATCCACATCATCACAATGAAAGGACCTGTAGCCTAGGTGAGGCTCATTAGCATTACACAAGCAGATAGGTGACACATCAGCATCTCTCAATTAACCTGTTGAGTTCAGAAACAGTAAATAGTCCTTCACAGATATCCTTGGGGATATGGTGGATAAATATTACAGACCGATTTTAGGTAGCCCAAGAGATATTTCTTAATGTCCATTTTTTCCTGGCTCACCCTGTGTCCAAAGTGACCCTCCTGTCACATCAAGTCAATAAGTTTTCCCAGTATTTTGGGGTAAAATTAGGTGCCTCGGCTTATACACGGGTCGGCTTATACTCGAGTATATACAGTACTTGTTCTGCAGCTGCTGCTGCCCCAATCTTGGCACACATGTAGCCCAATGTCTCTTCTACAAGTGTGCAAAGTTTGGTGTCTGGAAAACCTACGGCCGGGGAGCACTGATTTTTTAAAGCCGGGCACCCCTTCCATAGACTCCAATGTTAAACGGTAATTTCTCTGGTGAATTTAAAACATATTTTTTGGCAGTGCCCCCCCCGAGAAAAGACTCTGGATCCGCCCCTGCTGGTGACAGGCCACAGCAGTGGCAATCCACATCTGGTGACAGGCCGCAGCAGTGGCAATCCACATCTGGTGACAGGCCACAGCAGTGGCAATCCACATCTGGTGACAGGCTGCAGCAGTGGCAATCCACATCTGGTGACAGGCCTCTGGTGACAGGCCACAGCAGTGGCAATCCACATCTGGTGACAGGCCTCTGGTGACAGGCCACAGCAGTGGCAATCCACATCTGGTGACAGGCCACAGCAGTGGCAATCAACATCTGGTGACAGGCCGCAGCAGTGGCAATCCACATCTGGTGACAGGCCGCAGCAGTGGCAATCCACATCTGGTGACAGGCCGCAGCAGTGACAATCCACATCTGGTGACAGGCTTTGCTAACTAGCCAAAATGAGTAAAAAACAAACATCATTGGAGAGCTTTTTTGAAAAGGGGGAAAGACCCAATGATGAGACAACAGAAGACTCTTCTAAGACTGCAAAAAAAAAGAAAGCTGCATTTAAAAGAAAATACCAGGAGTCCTATTTAAATTACGGGTTCATTGCATCAGGCGATTCACATTCTCCAAACCCGCTTTGTATAATATGTGGTGAGCGGCTATCCAATGAAGCCATGAAACCTTCAAAACTGCTTCGCCACATGGAGACCAAGCACCCTTCATTAAAAGACAAGCCTGTTGAGTTTTTCAAAAGAAAAAAACGTGAACACGAAGGACAGAAGCAATTATTGAAGGCCACCTCTTCGATAAATGCATCCGCATTGAGAGCCTCATTCTTAGTGGCTAACCGTATTGCTAAATCTAAGAAACCCTTTACAATTGGAGAACAGTTGATCCTGCCTGCTGCAAAGGACATTTGCCGTGAAATTTTAGGAGAGGCTGCGGTTGAAAAGGTGGCACATGTTCCTCTTTCGGCTAGCACTGTAGCTAGACGAATTAATGAAATCGCAGAAGATATTGAAGAACAATTGATAGAGAGAATTAAGGAGTCACCATGGTATGCCATACAGGTTGACGAGTCTACTGATGTTGACAACAAGGCAACAATGCTTGTTTTTGTGCGATTTGTTTTCCAGGAGGATGTCCATGAGGATATGCTATGTGCACTCTTCTTGCCAACCAACATCACAGCTGCAGAATTGTTCAAGTCTTTAAATGATTATATGTCAGGAAAACTTAACTGGTCATTTTGTGTTGGTATATGCACGGATGGAGCTGCTGCCATGACTGGTCGGCTTTCTGGTTTTACTACTCGGGTCAAGGAGGTTGCTTCCGAATGTGAGTCTACGCACTGTGTCCTCCATAGAGAAATGCTGGCTAGCCGAAAAATGTCACCTGAACTGAACAACGTTTTGCAGGCTGTGATTAAAATGATCAACCACATTAAAGTACATGCCCTTAACTCACGTCTGTTTGAACAGCTCTGTGAGGAGATGGATGCAGAGCACACACGTCTTCTCTTATACACAGAAGTGAGATGGCTTTCTAAAGGTAGATCACTGAGCAGAGTGTTTGAGTTACGAGAGCCGCTCCAGAGATTTCTTTCTGAAAAACAGTCACCACTTGCAGCATATTTCAGTGTCACAGAATGGGTCACAAAACTTGCTTACTTGTGTGACATATTTAACCTGCTGAACGAACTCAATCTGTCACTTCAGGGGAGAATGAGAACTGTGTTCAAGTCGGCAGATAAAGTGGCTGCATTCAAAGCCAAACTGGAATTATGGGGGCGACGAGTGAACAATGGGATTTTTGACATGTTTCCAACATTATCAGAGCTTTTCAAAGAGACTGAGCCAGAACCTTCTCTCACCCAGCTGGTGCATGATCACCTCTCTCAGCTTTCAAAAGAATTTGAGCATTACTTCCCAACCACAAAAGACCCCCGAACTGGGAAGGAATGGATCCGTGACCCATTTGTGAATAAGCCAGGTGAATCCACTCTGTCCGTGCTAGAAGAGGATCAACTGCTTGAGATCGCAAATGATGGTGGCCTTAAAAGTGTGTTTGAGACGACTTCAAACCTCCATACGTTCTGGATTAAAGTCAAGGCAGAATATCCTGCAATTGCCACAAAAGCACTGAAAAGCCTGCTGCCATTTCCAATATCCTATCTTTGTGAAGCTGGGTTTTCTGCAGTGACAGCAACCAAAACGAGATTACGGAGTAGATTGGACATAAGCAACACACTTCGAGTGTCACTGTCTCCTATCACCCCAAGATGGGACCGCCTAGTTGCAGTAAAACAAGCTCAGGGCTCCCACTGATTCAGCATTATGGTGAGTTGAACTATTTCATTTTATATTCCAATGTAATAGAAATAACGTGCTTCAGTCATCCTGACACCATAACACTGTCCAGTTGCAGGGAAACATGCTCAGGGCGCCCACTGATTCTACATTACGATGAGTTTAATTGTATTGTATTAATATAGATAATGCGCTTCAATCGTCCTAATATTATGGTATCAGGATGATTGAACCGCTAACGCAACACATCGCGATTCCTCCCCCCCTCCTACCGGGCCTTGGAAAAATATTCTTCCACAAAACCGGTCCTTGGTGCCAAAAAGGTTGGGGACCACTGATCTAAGGCCTTGTAATGTGCAGCAACTTGTTCTTCAATTACAAGCGCTGAGAGGTTCAGGGCTCAGAGATTCTGTGGCAGAGAATCTCCCGATCATATCTCCAAAAGAGGTACTTAAGAGAAGTAAAGTTTGCGCATCACTCCGGCTGCTAGTTGTCAGGTCACCTACGGCCAGGTGACAGATGCACACCATAAGGGGACAGGAGTGCACCGCAAGGTAGTGAACCCTATGGCTGACTGCTGCAGATAGGAAACTGGGTGGTTGTGGAAAGCAGGACCAGAGGAGCACAACCGGGATCCTATAGGAAGCTAGAGCCAAGATTCCCCAGGGCGCGGAGTCTAAGACCCAACAGGTCTTCTCCAGAGCCTCTAGTGGTGAGGATGTTATGCTGCTGGCTGGGTCCAGGTCGCGGCCCCTAGAGTCTCCTAGCTTACGCCCCGTAGGATAAGGGGACAAGAGGGGAAGCAGCAGCACAAGATATAAGAGTAACGAATAACAAGCTGAAGGTCAAGGGCCACAAGCAGACAAGGATAACGAAAGACAAGCCGAAGGTCAAGGGTCACGAGCAGACAGGGATAGTCGGGGACAAGCCAATAATGTAACAGAGAGACAGACGTAGCACACGGCAGGCAGGAACCCAAACACACAATGCCTAACAAACACGTTGATCAGCAAAGCAGGCTTGCAGTGCACAGGTTAATATAGTGTTCTGTGATAGGGCCTGGGGTGGAGTCAGGCTGGGAGGAGATTATAAAGGAAGCCAGGTGAAAGGGTTCTGGCCTCTAAGATGAACACATGAGGAGGAAAGGTAAGATGGCAGACAGACATTAATGCATATCCATGACAGTACCCTCCCTCTTACGAGGCCTCCCCCTTCGCCGCCTGGGCCCAGGTTTAGAGGGAAACTTCAGATGAAACTCCTTTAACAGACGAGGTGCAAAGACCTCAGATGCAGTGATCCAAGACCTCTCCTCAGGACCAAACCCTTTCCAATCAACGAGGTACTGAAGAACGCCTTTACAGAGTCGGGAGTCCAGAATTTGACTGATCTCGTACTCCTGATTATCCTCAGAGACAGGTGCCACGGTAGGGAGAGGAGGAGAGAATTTGTTGAGGACTAAAGGCTTTAGAAGAGCAACATGGAAGGAGTTAGTGATTTTAAGGCTTTTAGGAATCTGGAGTTTGAAACAAACCGGATTCAGTTTAGCAGTTACCGTGTATGGACCAATGAATCGTGGAGCAAACTTCAGAGAAGGAACTCGGAGCTTGATGTTCCTGGTAGAGAGCCAGACTTTGTCCCCTGGCTGAAGAGAAGGCGGTTTACGCCTGCGGCGGTCGGCAAAGCCTTTGAATTTTTCAGCAGCTGCCCGGAGGGAATCATGAACGTCACCCCAAACGGAATTGAGAGACTCCTGAACCGAAGCCAAAGCTGGAATATCTGGAGAACAGATCATGGGAAGAGGAAGTTGAGGGTGTTTTCCATAAACTGTGAAAAAGGGTGTCTTCTGCGAACTGGTATTCACATGATTGTTATGGGAGAATTCTGCCCACGGGAGTAGAGAGGACCAATCGTCATGGTGAGAAGACACAAAGGTGCGAAGAAAGACCTCTAACTCCTGATTAACCCTCTCAGTCTGTCCATTGGATTGGGGATGGTAAGAAGAAGAAAAATCCAAGACAATCTTGAGGGATTTGCAAAAGGCTCTCCAAAAACGAGACGTGAATTGGACTCCCCTGTCGGAAACAATATGAGAAGGAACCCCATGAAGGCGGAAAATTTCTCGAATGAAAATGGGAACCAAGGCAGGGGCAGAAGGAAGACCAGGAAGAGGAACAAAATGAGCCATCTTGGAGAACCGATCGATTACCACCCAAATGACTGTATTATTCTCAGACAGTGGGAGGTCGGTGATAAAATCCATGGCAATATGAGCCCAGGGCTCCTTATGAATGGGCAAGGGCATGAGGAGACCAGCAGGAGCTTGTGTGGAGGATTTGGACTGAGCGCAGACATGACAAGCTTTAACGTAGTCTTTGACGTCTGAGCGGAGATTAGGCCACCAGTAGTGACGACTGATGAGTAGGAAGGAACGGAGGAATCCAGAATGGCCTGCCACCTTGGAATCATGTCCCCAACGAAGGATCTTAGCTCTTAGCTCAGTGGGGACAAAGGTCTTACCAGGCGGAATTTTTGACTTCAGGGTGGTAGAGTGGGCAACAATGCATGAGGTTGGAATGATCGGCTCAGGTTCAGGGGCGGACTCCTCGTCCAAAGTGTCAAATGACCTAGAGAGCGCATCAGCCCGACTGTTGCAGGAACCAGGTTTGTAAGTAATCGTGAAATTAAAACGGGCAAAGAAGAGACTCCACCTGGCCTGTCTAGGATTCAGACGTTTAGCATTCTGTAGATACTGTAAATTTTTGTGATCGGTAAAGATCGTTATGGAGTGAGGGGAACCCTCCAAGAGATGACGCCACTCCTCTAACGCCAATTTAATTGCGAGAAGTTCCCGATCACCGATGGCATAATTCCTCTCTGCCTGAGAAAACTTTTTGGAGAAGAACGCACATGGTTGACGTCTCTTCTCAAAGATTTGAAGAAGCACAGCTCCCACCCCCATTGAGGAAGCTTCCACTTCAATAAAAAATGCATTCCCAGGATTTGGTCTCCTGAAGAGGGGGCCAGAAACAAAGGCCTGTTTCAGGTTGTGAAATGCAGAGACAGCTTCGGGAGGCCAGTCTTTGGCATTCAAACCCTTCTTGGTCAAAGCGATAATAGGCGCGGCAATGGAAGAGTAGTTCCTTATGAACTGCCTATAATAATTAGTGAAGCCAAGAAAGCGCTGCGTGGCCTTGAGGCTAGCAGGAAGAGGCCAGTTGGTAATAGCCAAGACCTTCCCAGGATCCATACGAAGACCTGAACATGAGACAAAGCACCCCAGAAACAGGACCTCAGAACATTCAAAGGAACATTTCTCCAGCTTGGCATAGAGATTGTTCTCTCTAAGACGCTGAAGTACAGTGCGGACATGGTTTCTGTGGACGAGCAGATTTTCAGAAAAGATCAGAATGTCATCCAGATAGATGACAACAAACTGGTACAGCAGATCTCTGAAGATTTCATTGACAAAGTTTTGGAACACGGCTGGAGCATTACACAGACCAAAAGGCATCACCAGGTATTCGTAATGCCCGTCTCTAGTGTTGAATGCAGTCTTCCATTCGTCACCCTCCGTATTCGAATGAGATTGTACGCGCCTCTGAGATCCAACTTGGTGAAAATGGAGGCACCCTTCAACCTATCGAATAGCTCAGATATTAAGGGTAAGGGGTATCGATTTTTAATAGTAACCGCATTTAAACCCCGATAATCGATGCAGGGTCTTAAGGTACCATCCTTTTTGGCAACAAAAAAGAACCCTGCCCCTGCAGGCGAAGAGGATTTCCGGATGAAACCTCTCTCCAAATTCTCTGCGACATACTCAGACATGGCCTGGGTCTCTGGGATGGACAGAGGGTAGGTACGACCCCTGGGTAGAGTTGCTCCGGGGACAAGATCAATAGCACAGTCAAAAGACCTGTGGGGAGGAAGCACCTCAGCTGATTTCTTACAGAACACATCCCGGTAATCGCTGTATGCAGCGGGAAGATCAGAAGAAACAGAAGTGGCAGCAACCGGAAGACTCTCCTTGGGGGTCACCTTGAGAAGACATGATGAGAAACATGAGGAACCCCAGGCAAGGATCTGCCCAGAGACCCAGTCCACATGTGGAGAGTGGAGCTGTAGCCAAGAGAGGCCCAATACAACTGGGGTAGAGGCCTTGGGTAGAATAAGAAAGGATATCCACTCCTGGTGGAGAATCCCTACCGACAACCTAATGGGTAGCGTCTGGAAGCGAATAGGGCCCCCTGGGAGAACAGTGCCATCAATTGCCGAGACTACCAATGGGGTAGTGAGAGGTGAAAGGGTAAGCTTTATAGAAGAAGCAGTTCTCCAATCCATAAAATTGCCGGCAGCCCCGGAATCCAGATATGCAAGGGTTGACTGAGGAGAAGTGCCTACATGAAGGAACACCGGCAAGAGAAGGCGAGAAGGTGATGTTTCTGGGTCCAATACTCCACCTTCCAAATGTATTAGACCCGAGCGTTTCCCGGACGAAGCGAGCAGGAGTCACGAAAATGACCCTTGCCCCCACAATAGAGGCACAAGCCCAGAGTTCTGCGCCTAGCACGTTCTTCTGGGGTTAGTCTGGTCCGGCCCAGCTGCATAGGTTCCTCAGCAGGTAGAAGATGCTCCACGGGACGAAGGGAGGGGAGCTCAGACTGGCTAGAACCCAGAGAGTGCTGGCGTCTTTTTTCTAAGGACCTCTCTTGAAAACGAATGTCGATCTGATTGCATAACGAAATTACATCGTCCAGACCGACGGGAATGGCTCTTCCCGCTAATTCGTCTTTCACTCGGTCAGAGAGGCCATGTAAAAAGGTAGCGACCAGGGCCTCATTATTCCAGCTCAATTCAGCTGTGTGGATACGGAACTGAAGA
This sequence comes from Rana muscosa, assembly GCA_029206835.1. Taxonomy (NCBI): domain Eukaryota; kingdom Metazoa; phylum Chordata; class Amphibia; order Anura; family Ranidae; genus Rana; species Rana muscosa. The sequence goes on along the minus strand of JARGYO010004478.1, from coordinate 22,793 downwards.
GCATATTGTCCCACTGAACTAGATTCTTGGCGAAGACGTAAGACAGCACTAGCCGCTGAAGAAGCCAGAGCCGGCTCTTCGAAGATATTACGAAAGAGCTTCAAGAAGTCGGACAGGCTGGAAACTACCGGATCATTCCTCTCCCACAGGGGGGCAGCCCAGGTCAAAGCTTCCCCGGAGAGGAGGGAAATGATATAGGCTACCTTAGCCCGGTCAGACAGGAAGTTTTGAGGCTGAAGCTCAAAATGAATCGTGCATTGGCTGAGAAACCCCCTGCAGGCCTTGTAGTCCCCAGAGAAACGGAACGGAGTTGGCAGTGTTAGTGAGTGTGTGGCTGCGACTGGTGCGATAGGTACAACCGCTGGTTGTACTTGAGGTTGCGGATTCGGGGTTCCCAAGGAGGCCTGAAGCTGCTCGAATCGAGAAGCCAGATCCTGGAGGAATCGCATCACCTGAGTCTGATTCGATTCCTGGGTTTCAAGTCTGCGAACTATGCCCTGCAATGGATCATCCGCGGGGAGCGGCATGTCAGCCGGGTTCATGGCTGATCAAACTGTCAGGTCACCTACGGCCAGGTGACAGATGCACACCATAGGGGGACAGGAGTGAACCACAAGGTAGTGAACCCTATGGCTGACTGCTGCGGATAGGAAACTGGGTGGTTGTGGAAAGCGGGACCAGAGGAGCACAACCGGGATCCTATAGGAAGCTAGAGCCAAGATTCCCCAGGGCGCGGAGTCTAAGACCCAGCAGGTCTTCTCCAGAGCCTCTAGTGGTGAGGATGTTATGCTGCAGGCTGGGTCCAGGTCGCGGCCCCTAGAGTCTCCTAGCTCACGCCCCGTAGGATAAGGGGACAAGAGGGGAAGCAGCAGCACAAGATATAAGAGTAACGAATAACAAGCTGAAGGTCAAGGGCCACAAGCAGACAAGGATAACGAAAGACAAGCCGAAGGTCAAGGGTCACGAGCAGACAGGGATAGTCGGGGACAAGCCAATAACGTAACAGAGAGACAGACGTAGCACACGGCAGGCAGGAACCCAAACACACAATCCCTAACAAACACGTTGATCAGCAAAGCAGGCTTGCAGTGCACAGGTTAATATAGTGTTCTGTGATAGGGCCTGGGGTGGAGTCAGGCTGGGAGGAGATTATAAAGGAAGCCAGGTGAAAGGGTTCTGGCCTCTAAGATGAACACATGAGGAGGAAAGGTAAGATGGTAGACAGACATTAATGCATATCCATGACACTAGTACCATGAGTAGGGATGAGCTTCGTGTTCGAGTCGAACATACGTTCGACTCGAACATCGGCTGTTCGATCGTTCGACGAAGATCGAACGATTTGGGCCGTTCGCGCCAAATTCGAGTGACGCGAACGGCCCACAATGCACTACGCCATCGCAGTGTCATCCAGGCGCTGTGATTGGCCAAGCATGCACTGTGACCCCGCATGCTTGGCCAATCACAGCGCCGGCAGCGAGGAGAGCAATGATTGGCCACAGGCAGGATGCCTGTGGCCAATTATTGCTGAGGGTGTTTAGTACACGCCCCACACTATAAAAGGCCGCCAGCACGGCGGCCTAGTGTAGTGTGTTCCGGAGCAGGGATAGAGCAGCATAGGCAGGGACAGTGACTTTTATTTCTTTCTTGCTTAACCTGGATTCCTTTAGTTTAGGGAAAGAGAAGGATAGGTAGGGAGAGTGTCAGTGTATTTTGTGCTTGTGCTATAGTGTGCTTAAAAAAAACATTTTTTCTAGGGACAGAAAACTGTAGGTAGGGAGAGTGTCAGTTTCTTTCACTGTGAAAGTCCTTGTTTCCAGGGACCTGGAAGGACAGTGAGTGAATTCTCCTTGTGCTATATTGTGCTTAAAAAAAACATTTTTTCTAGGGACAGAAAACTGTAGGTAGGGAGAGTGTCAGTTTCTTTCACTGTGAAAGTCCTTGTTTCCAGGGACCTGGAAGGACAGTGAGTGAATTCTCCTTGTGCTATATTGTGCTTAAAAAAAACATTTTTTCTAGGGACAGAAAACTGTAGGTAGGGAGAGTGTCAGTTTCTTTCACTGTGAAAGTCCTTGTTTCCAGGGACCTGGAAGGACAGTGAGTGAATTCTCCTTGTGCTATATTGTGCTTAAAAAAAACATTTTTTCTAGGGACAGAAAACTGTAGGTAGGGAGAGTGTCAGTTTCTTTCACTGTGCAAGTCCTTGTTTCTAGGGACCTGGAAGGACAGTGAGTGAATTCTCCTTGTGCTATATTGTGCTTAAAAAAAAACATTTTTTCTAGGGACAGAAAACTGTAGGTAGGGAGAGTGTCAGTTTCTTTCACTGTGCAAGTCCTTGTTTCCAGGGACCTGGAAGGACAGTGAGTGAATTCTCCTTGTGCTATATTGTGCTTAAAAAAAACATTTTTTCTAGGGACAGAAAACTGTAGGTAGGGAGAGTGTCAGTTTCTTTCACTGTGAAAGTCCTTGTTTCCAGGGACCTGGAAGGACAGTGAGTGAATTCTCCTTGTGCTATATTGTGCTTAAAAAAAACATTTTTTCTAGGGACAGAAAACTGTAGGTAGGGAGAGTGTCAGTTTCTTTCACTGTGAAAGTCCTTGTTTCCAGGGACCTGGAAGGACAGTGAGTGAATTCTCCTTGTGCTATATTGTGCTTAAAAAAAATTTTTTTTCTAGGGACAGAAAACTGTAGGTAGGGAGAGTGTCAGTTTCTTTCACTGTGCAAGTCCTTGTTTCCAGGGACCTGGAAGGACAGTGAGTGAATTCTCCTTGTGCTATATTGTGCTTAAAAAAAACATTTTTTCTAGGGACAGAAAACTGTAGGTAGGGAGAGTGTCAGTTTCTTTCACTGTGAAAGTCCTTGTTTCCAGGGACCTGGAAGGACAGTGAGTGAATTCTCCTTGTGCTATATTGTGCTTAAAAAAACATTTTTTCTAGGGACAGAAAACTGTAGGTAGGGAGAGTGTCAGTTTCTTTCACTGTGCAAGTCCTTGTTTCCAGGGACCTGGAAGGACAGTGAGTGAATTCTCCTTGTGCTATATTGTGCTTAAAAAAAACATTTTTTCTAGGGACAGAAAACTGTAGGTAGGGAGAGTGTCAGTTTCTTTCACTGTGAAAGTCCTTGTTTCCAGGGACCTGGAAGGACAGTGAGTGAATTCTCCTTGTGCTATATTGTGCTTAAAAAAAACATTTTTTCTAGGGACAGAAAACTGTAGGTAGGGAGAGTGTCAGTTTCTTTCACTGTGCAAGTCCTTGTTTCCAGGGACCTGGAAGGACAGTGAGTGAATTCTCCTTGTGCTATATTGTGCTTAAAAAAAACATTTTTTCTAGGGACAGAAAACTGTAGGTAGGGAGAGTGTCAGTTTCTTTCACTGTGCAAGTCCTTGTTTCTAGGGACCTGGAAGGACAGTGAGTGAATTCTCCTTGTGCTATATTGTGCTTAAAAAAAACATTTTTTCTAGGGACAGAAAACTGTAGGTAGGGAGAGTGTCAGTTTCTTTCACTGTGAAAGTCCTTGTTTCCAGGGACCTGGAAGGACAGTGAGTGAATTCTCCTTGTGCTATATTGTGCTTAAAAAAAACATTTTTTCTAGGGACAGAAAACTGTAGGTAGGGAGAGTGTCAGTTTCTTTCACTGTGCAAGTCCTTGTTTCTAGGGACCTGGAAGGACAGTGAGTGAATTCTCCTTGTGCTATATTGTGCTTAAAAAAAACATTTTTTCTAGGGACAGAAAACTGTAGGTAGGGAGAGTGTCAGTTTCTTTCACTGTGAAAGTCCTTGTTTCCAGGGACCTGGAAGGACAGTGAGTGAATTCTCCTTGTGCTATATTGTGCTTAAAAAAAACATTTTTTCTAGGGACAGAAAACTGTAGGTAGGGAGAGTGTCAGTTGCTTTCACTGTGCAAGTCCTTGTTTCCAGGGACCTGGAAGGACAGTGAGTGAATTCTCCTTGTGCTATATTGTGCTTAAAAAAAACATTTTTTCTAGGGACAGAAAACTGTAGGTAGGGAGAGTGTCAGTTTCTTTCACTGTGAAAGTCCTTGTTTCCAGGGACCTGGAAGGACAGTGAGTGAATTCTCCTTGTGCTATATTGTGCTTAAAAAAAACATTTTTTCTAGGGACAGAAAACTGTAGGTAGGGAGAGTGTCAGTTTCTTTCACTGTGAAAGTCCTTGTTTCCAGGGACCTGGAAGGACAGTGAGTGAATTCTCCTTGTGCTATATTGTGCTTAAAAAAAACATTTTTTCTAGGGACAGAAAACTGTAGGTAGGGAGAGTGTCAGTTTCTTTCACTGTGAAAGTCCTTGTTTCCAGGGACCTGGAAGGACAGTGAGTGAATTCTCCTTGTGCTATATTGTGCTTAAAAAAAACATTTTTTCTAGGGACAGAAAACTGTAGGTAGGGAGAGTGTCAGTTTCTTTCACTGTGAAAGTCCTTGTTTCCAGGGACCTGGAAGGACAGTGAGTGAATTCTCCTTGTGCTATATTGTGCTTAAAAAAAACATTTTTTCTAGGGACAGAAAACTGTAGGTAGGGAGAGTGTCAGTTTCTTTCACTGTGAAAGTCCTTGTTTCCAGGGACCTGGAAGGACAGTGAGTGAATTCTCCTTGTGCTATATTGTGCTTAAAAAAAACATTTTTTCTAGGGACAGAAAACTGTAGATAGGGAGAGTGTCAGTTTCTTTCACTGTGAAAGTCCTTGTTTCCAGGGACCTGGAAGGACAGTGAGTGAATTCTCCTTGTGCTGTATTGTGCTTAAAAAAAACATTTTTTCTAGGGACAGAAAACTGTAGGTAGGGAGAGTGTCAGTTTCTTTCACTGTGAAAGTCCTTGTTTCCAGGGACCTGGAAGGACAGTGAGTGAATTCTCCTTGTGCTATATTGTGCTTAAAAAAAACATTTTTTCTAGGGACAGAAAACTGTAGGTAGGGAGAGTGTCAGTTTCTTTCACTGTGCAAGTCCTTGTTTCAAGGGACAGAGAAGGACACCTGAAGGTAGCCCTTATTGCTTTTTTCCCATCTCCCTGCAGGCCATCTATTAGAATGTCTGGAAGGCAAACAAGGAGAGGCAGACAGTCAGGAGGCAATAAAAGAGGGCAAGCAGGCTCTGTGTCTGGGGGCAACAGTGCTGGTCGTGGACGCGGTGCATTGTCATCAGCACATGGCCATGGGACACGCTTGTCCTTCTTTTCGGCAGCTGGACATGTTGAGCCACATCATGCCGAAGACTTGGTAGAGTGGATGACCAAGCCCTCCTCCTCCTCCTCATCCTCTCTCACCCAGGCTCAGGGTACTGGCAAAGCAGCTGCCAAAGCGTCCTCTTCCCTGGTATCAATGTCAGACTCATCATCAGTCACTCCTTCCCTAGACCCACCATGTCCTCCTCCTGAGGAGTCCCCCAAACTGTTTGAGCACAGTGTTGGGTACATGCTCCAGGAGGATGCCCAGCGTTTCGAAGGGTCTGATGATGAAACCCAGCTACAGGAAGGCAGTAGGGTGAGAGCAGACAGAGGGGATGCTCAAGAAGGACACCAATCTGGCAGTCATGTTCCAGCAGCTGCAGCATACTGCCAGATTGGCTCCAGTGATGAGGAGGGAGGGGATGATGAGGTCACTGACTCCACGTGGGTGCCTAATAGGAGAGAGGAGGAGGAGGATGAGGAGGAGGCACATCTCCAACGAGACAGGATGCCCTTTGGTGGCCAGCGTAAGGGCAGTACACCGACGGAATCACACCGCAGAGCTCCGCCTGTGCAGGGCGCTGCCTCTGCCCGTCATTCAAAAAGTTCCTTGGTGTGGGCCTTTTTTGAGGCTAGTGCATCAGATCGCACAGCTGCTGTTTGCAACATATGTCTCAAGCGTATATCGCGTGGCCAAAACATCAGCCGCTTGGGTACCACATGCCTGACCAGACATATGTTGACCTGCCATGCAGCTCGTTGGCAAGCCTACCTCAAAGACCCACACCAAAGAACAAAGCGGTCCTCTCCTTGCACCGCATCAGCTGGGATCTCCAACCCCACTATAACTTCAGTCCTCTCTGAAACATGCACTGAGAGGAATGAAGGTGTAGAATTAGGTGTGTCACAGCCAAGTACTAGCGGCCACTCTGCTAGCAGTACACCGACGTCCGATTCTAGCAGGCAAATTTCCCTGCCCCAGCTGCTGGACCGTCGAAAGAAGTTCACTCCCAGCCATCCACATGCCCAGCGGTTGAATGCTAGGTTGGCTAAATTGCTAGCGCTTCAACTGCTGCCTTTTCAGTTGGTAGACTCGGCCCCCTTCCGTGAGTTTGTGCAATGTGCGGTTCCTCAGTGGCAGGTTCCCAAACGCCACTTTTTCTCACGGAAGGCTATTCCGGCTCTCTACCGGCATGTGGAAGGCAATGTCTTGGCCTCGCTGGACAGGGCGGTCAGCGGTAAGGTGCATATTACCGCTGACTCATGGTCCAGCAGGCATGGACAGGGACGTTACCTTTCTTTCACGGCCCATTGGGTCACTCTTTTGGCAGCTGGGAAGGATGCAGGACAAGGTGCAGTAGTGTTGGAGGTTGTCCCACCGCCACGCCTCCAAAATGCTACTACTGGTTGTGACACACCTCTCTCCTCCACCCCCTCCTCTTCTTCTTCCTCCATGGCCTCTTCCTGTGGTTTGTCCTATGAACCAGCGGTGCTCCGTAGCCGTTCACGGGGCTACGCAAGTAGGCAGGCAAAAAGATGCCATGCCGTGCTTGCGCTGGTGTGTTTGGGGGACAGAAGCCACACTGGGGCAGAGGTCCTGTCTGCTCTGCAGGGCCAGGCCGAGAGGTGGTTGACGCCACGCCAGCTTAAGCCAGGAATGGTGGTTTGCGACAATGGCACCAACCTCCTCTCCGCCCTCCGACAGGGACAACTGACCCATGTGCCCTGTGTGGCTCACGTCCTTAACCTGGTGGTGCAGCGGTTCTTGGGCAGGTACCCGGGCTTACAGGATGTCCTGAGGCAGGCCAGGAAAGTCTGTGTGCATTTCCGCAGATCTTATAATGCCAGTGCTCGCCTGGCTGAGCTGCAAAAGGAGTTGAACCTGCCCAAGAACCGCCTTATATGTGACATGCCCACCAGGTGGAACTCAACGTTGGCCATGCTGCAGCGGCTGCACACGCAGCAGAGGGCCATCAATGAGTACCTGTGCGACTACGGCACCAGGACAGGGTCAGGGGAGCTTGGTTTTTTTTCTCCACGCCAGTGGGGCATGATCAGGGATGCATGCACTGTCCTGGCACCATTTGAGGAGGCCACGAGGATGGTGAGCAGTGACAGTGCATGCATCAGTGACACTGTACCTCTTGTCCACCTGTTGGAGCACACGCTGCGTGGAATAATGGACAGGGCACTTGAGGCAGAACAGAGGCAGGAAGAGGAGGACTTCCTTGCCTCTCAAGGCCCCCTTTACCGAGACAGTGTTCCTTCTGTCCCACCCATCGCACAGGAAGAGGAAGAGGAGGAGGAGGAGGAGGAGGAGGAGGATTGTGTCAGCATGGAGGTGGAGGCTGGCACTCAGCATCATCAGCAGCAGTCTTTTAGGGATGATTTACAGTCCCAAGAAACCAGTGGACTTGTACGTGGCTGGGAGGAGGTGACTGCGGATCATGTCGTCCTTAGTGACCCAGAGGACTCCGTAGCGAATGCCTCAGCAAACCTACGCTGCATGGCCTCCCTGATCCTGCAAAGTCTGCGGAAGGATCCTCGTATTCTTCGGATCAAGGAGAGGGACCATTACTGGCTGGCCACTCTCCTTGATCCACGGTACAAGGGTAAGGTTGCGGACCTTATGTTACCGTCGCAGAGGGAGCAGAGGATGAGACAACTCCGGGAGGCCTTGCAGAAAGGTCTGTGCAACGCGTTCCCAGAGACTGGGAGGTTACAAACTCCTGGTCCAGGACAACGAGTTGCTGAGGCTTCGGCCAGTCAAAGAAGGAGCGGTGGGGAAGGTGGCCGTCTGACCGATGCGTTCAGACAATTCTTTAGTCCGCAGCCCCAAAGTATGATTGGTTCCAGCAACCATCGCCAGCGTCTGATAAACATGGTGCAGGAATATCTAGGGGCAAGGTCAGACTTGGACACCTTCCCCACCGAAAATCCTCTGGCTTACTGGGTCTTGAGGATGGATCACTGGCCAGAGCTTGCACAGTATGCAATTGAGCTACTGGCCTGTCCTGCATCCAGCGTTCTTTCGGAACGCACATTCAGTGCTGCTGGAGGATTTGTCACGGATCACAGGGTGCGCCTGTCCACCGACTCGGTTGATCGACTGACTTTCATCAAGATGAACCAGTCTTGGATCACCACCAGCTACCACACACCTGATGCTGATATAACAGACTAATTGATTTTAACATGTCACGTCCCTTCAAGACTGATGCTGATGCTGAGTGCCTGTGCTGTTATGTTGACTGGCTATCCTCCTCCTCCGAGTCCTCAATGATACGATTGATGATGATAGCTTGGAAGATCATTTTTGTTTATGGGTGCCGCCACCAGTGGCTAAGGCCCAATTTTTCAGCCCCTGTTTTACAGGGGCGTGTACTTACAATTTTTTTAGCAATAATTTGCCATAGGGCTCATTGCTGTGCTCCAAGTACAGTATCTGTGAGGGGTTGTAGTGTTGTGCCACCAGTGCCTAAGGCCCAATTTTTCAGCCCCTGTTTAACAGGGGCGTGTCATTACAATTTTTGAAGCAATACTTTGCAACAGGGCTCATTGCTGTGCTCCAAGTACAGTATCTGTGAGGGGTTGTAGTGTTGTGCCACCAGTGCCTAAGGCCCAATTTTTCAGCCCCTGTTCAACAGGGGCATGCAATTACAATTCTTGATGTAATAATTCACAGCAGGGCCCATTCCTGCACCCACCAAGAGTAAGTCTGAGGGCTTACAGTGTTGTGGCAACGCCACCACCACCACCACCACGAAAGGCCCAATTTTTCAGCCCCTGTTCAAAAGGGGCATGTAATTACAATTCTTGATCTAATAATTCACAGCAGGGCCCATTCCTGCACCCACCAAGAGTAACTCTGAGGGCTTACAGTGTTGTGGCAACACCACCACCACCACCACCACCACGAAAAGCCCAATTTTTCAGCCCCTGTTCAACAGGGGCATGCAATTACAATTCTTGATCTAATAATTCACAGCAGGGCCCATTGCTGCACCCACCAAGAGTAACTGTCAGGGCTTACAGTGTTGTGGCACCAGCACCACCATCAAAGCCCCAATTTTTACTACCACTGTTCAACAATTATATGTAATTAAAATTCCTGATATAATAGTTGACAGCAGGGCGTTCCAGCACCAACCAAGAGTAACTGTGAGTGCTTACAGTGTTGTGCCAACACCAACAACTAAGGGGCCTATTTCTGCAGAGTATATACGGCAGGTCCCTACTTTCAAACATCCAACTTACAAACGACTCCTACTTGCAAACGAAAGAAGACAACAGGAAGTGAGAGGAAATCTACCCCTAGAAAGGAAAATTCTCTCCTGTAAGAATAAATATGGGAGAAAGGTGTCTCATCTGTACTGATGCTTTATCAGCAATCCTTGTTTCAAGAAAAACACCACATTTCAAAAACAGTTGTCATTGGGACGGAAAGTGAGGTGAAATGTTCTGAACAGGGGCACAGACAGCAAAACAAATGTTACAGGGGTGATAACCCTTACCTATGTTTCCCAAAAAGTTTAAAAATAGATTTTTGGGCTGGAGCTACACTTCAACAATGTACCTGTTCAAAATTACAAACACATTCTACATAAGAACAAACCTACAGTCCCTGTCTTGTATGCACCGCCTGTATACGGCTGTTCAGAGTATATAGGGCCTTTTTTATTTTATGTGCGGGGTTCCCCTTAATATCCATACAAGACCCAAAGGGGCTGGTAATGGGCTGGGGTAGGGGGGGGGGGGTCATGAGGTAGCTATGCCATTTTTCTTAAAGATTTTCATCCATATTACCGGGACCAGACATTACATTAAAGCCGCAAGCAGTTTTAAATGGCTTTTTTTTCCTTTAGAAGTGTCATTTTGTGCAGGGACAGTTCTAAACACGGGAAACACGTGGCACTTCACAGGCATACTTTAGACACCCCCCAGGTACGATATTTAAAGGAATATTTGACTTTTTTTTTTCACTTTATGCATCATTAAAATGACTGCTCCCGAAAAACGACCGTTTTTAAAACTTCTTTTTGCATTGATACATGTCCCCTGGTGCACAACCCGGGTTCCCAAACCCTTTTTAGGACAATAACATGCATAATAGTTGTTATAATTAGCACTTTAGAATTCGAACGTTCGCATCCATTGTATTTAATAGGGTTCTAATGTTCGTACGAACTTTCGGTCCGTTCGCGGGTTCTGGTGCGAACCGAACCCGGGGGTGTTCGGCTCATCACTAACCATGAGAGGGGACTATCCGGGTGAGCAGAGCCCACTCGGGATTGAGTGGTGATACCAAGTGCCTGAACCTATCTCCCTGTTTCTTTTATTCTTCAACTCCAACTTTCCTATCCAGTTGTCAGCATAAAGAAAATAAACCTTCCTTTATTAAGGTTTAACCTTGTCTGGACATTGGCCTTATTGGTGCACCTACAACAGAATCTTCCCTACATTCTAGGGGTGATATCCAACCGAGGGAAGGTAACTCGCTGCGGGACCCAACAATTTCTGAACACCGCTCACCCTCTTATTCAAGAAGGAACCTGGGCATTGTGGTACGGTGTGTCCTGCCTTGAGGAGGTAAGGCCAGGGATCTGTGTGCTACATGTTAATTTTGTTAACCTTTGTAGATCTAATTTAATTTCAAGCCATCTTATAGTCCTGAGGAAGTGGTAAAGCCATGAAACACGTCAACTGCTGAGGATGTAGACTTCCGGTCTAGGGAAGTTCACTACCTCAGAGACAGCAACTGAGAATATCATCACCCTCAATCACTGCATTCCATTACACACCACTAAAAATAGGGGAAACTGACAGATGTATCTAAGCTGTTAAAAACGTGAAGCTAGGAGGCACTGCTGGAGGCTAGAGCGGCAGTAATGTCGGGCTAGAGCTCCGCTCCGTGAGGGGGAGAATACCGCTAATAAAGGAAGCCCGCGGACATTCAAACACCCGCAAACAAGACACTTCAAACCAGAGAGGTGAGGGGAACATTTATATGCTAAAATGGTTCTTGGAGGTGCCCGTAATAAGTCCAAAACCAACCCTCACAGCGAGACACCAGTGAAAGCAAATACTAAGCATACTAATAAGGCGCCAATCACCTCAGAGACACTCACCTCAGAGAAGAGGAACAAGTGTAAGCTGCCTAAACTATTCTCCCCAGAAGACTCTGAATCTGATACAAACATAAACATGTCAGGTGAATCACAACAAGATGCTACAATTCCCTCAAGCATATTGAAACAATTTGAGAAAATGCTACATAAAGCTTTAAAACAAACGTCAGAACAAATCACCAATAACCTAACTAAGGAAATCAGAGAATTGGGGCACCGCACTGAAGCTCTGGAGATGAAAATAGAAGACATTGAAAATTCTACTCAGGACTTTCTATATGAACTAGATACCCTTAAAGAGGAAAATATTACCTCACAAAATAAACTCGAAGACTATGAGAACCGCGCTAGAAGGTCAAACCTGCGCTTCAGAGGGATACCTGAGACAGTGATAGACTTACAATCAACCATAACAGCGTTATGCCAAGAGCTATATCCAGGTATTCCTGTGGAGCAGCTGGAGATGGACAGAGTCCATAGGGCTCTTATGGCCAAAAAAACTGACGGTCCCCCTCGGGACATCATTGCAAAATTCCATTTTTATAAAACAAAAGAACAACTCCTGGACGCAGCCAGAGAAAAAAATAACTTAACTTTCAGGGCCATAATTACCAAATCTTTGCGGACCTATCCCAACTGACAATTTCAAAGAGACGTGCAATGAAACCCCACTGAATAGACTTACAACGCCATGGTATTAAGTATCAGTGGGGATTCCCTTTCTCCCTGCGGTTTACTCACAAAGGTTCCAGAATCTCCTGTAAAACTCCAGAAGAGCTGCTGCAAGCACGCCAGGATCTTAACCTAACAGAAAACTCCTCAGCAGCATCATCATCACGAAGAAGAACAGCTTCTTCCTCATCTCTTCACAATTCATCCCAACCTGTGATGAATAATGGCAATCAGCATACCCACAAAAGAGGACGATTTGCAGCTTCACCCCAAGCTCAAGATAACTCCATGGACTGACAGAACTTTATGATGACACCCCTCTAACTGCTACGGCTGCTGCAGCATCCTGTACAAAAACAGCAAGACAACAACTGATGAAACAACCTCCTTCACTCAAAACTTGACATTCTTTCTGACATAACAGTAAATGTCCCAAACCTTGGGGACATTCCTAACCCTAATACATTTTTTAACCCCTAACGGAAAATAGACTTATGGAACAAACTTTCCGTCCTGCAATAAATTTATTTTTTATTTTTTATTCATTTTTATCTTAATAATTTTGCTTCAATCTTGCATAAGATTGAATTATGCTAATGATAAAACCTATGAAAATTGGCTAGCAAAACTTTTTCCTTTTCTTTTTCGCTTAATTAACATTTTATGGGAGAACAGCAATGCAGTCAATTGCTGAACAAAATCTTCTCTACATGTTTTTCTAAATTTTTCTCTGACCTAGTAATAAGCTTTCTAACTTTAGAGGCAATTCTGGTCCTTATCTACTACAAAACATTAATGAATCTTGCCTAAATAATGGATCCATTAATTTGTTTAACAAATATTTTTATCTCTATTTATTTTTTACCCTCATTTATCAATTTTGCCTCATTTTCACATACAATATTGATGCAAACTTATGCTATTGCTAAAATAAGTTTGCAATCTCTTTTTTTTAAAATCCTTTTTGGCCATATGGCCCCTGTTGCAGTTCAATTGTTCAATTGTTAAGCAATCCTTCTCTATTAGGAATTTTTATTAAATTGCCAACGTTGAAAATAGTTCATACAAGTTTAAGTGTATTCTGATCCGCTTATCTAAAACATACTATAATTGACCGACTACACTCCCATAGGTTAAAACATATCTTGGTTATGGTACTTTACTGTAATATCAGGTTTCGTTAGTATCATCCCATTTAGTAAACTCCAGATCCCCCCCCCGCATACTATACTCAATTATCTCCTCTTACACTGAGAAACGTCCAATACGCTTAATTCAAGATCCTACTAAACATACTTATTCAGGATATATAATTTCATACATTTGGGCTATAGATTTTTTCTATTTTTTTTTTAAAGCGGACTCTATGTGCACGGATGTTACATGTGCCTCCACCTGCTTTCCTCTGGTCCTCGTGGAAATATGCGGGGATCAGACGAGGGCCCCCTACCCCTTGTCTGGGAATTTTTACCCCAGGCAAGGGAAACTTCTACATCATCATATGCCTGTATTAACCTAATGCATTTTATTCTTTCTTTTGTTTTGTATTTCCTTTTTTGACAGATTGTACTGCATTTTCATTCCTAACTACTTCAACTAACTCCGCGTGGATCGAGCCGAGTAGCCACTACCCTGGAACATTTGGTAAGTGTGGTTTGCTGTACCGGTTACCATGGCTCCCATAAATATTCTATCCCTTAATGTCCAAGGTTTCAATGTGCCGCAAAAAAGGAGGAAAGCCTTTCGTTCTTTCCAAGCCAAAAAGGCACATATTGTGTGTTTGCAAGAAACTCACTTTACTCCAGCTTCCACTCCCAAATTTTATAGTACCTCATACCCACAAGTATACACAACTTCGGCTTCCACTAAACAACGTGGCACACTCATTGCATTTCACCGTAGTACACAATTTACTTTGCATTCTGAAATTAAAGACCCAGAGGGTCGCTACCTCTCTAAGCACAAATCCCCCTTATTTTTTGCCTTACTCATTGAACCATTGGCACAAAAGATCAGATCTGACCCCACTATAACTGGTATTGAACTTGGTGGATATCAGCACAAACTTTGTCTATTTGCGGATGATATCCTCTTATTTCTCTCATCACCCCAAGTTTCTGGCCCGAATCTCGTTCCCATACTCAAGAAATTTGCAGAAGTTACTGGTCTATTCATAAATCCCAAAAAATGTTTAGCGTTAAACATATCTCTTTCGGAATTGGAACTGAGATCTGCGAAAATTGGCCTCCCTTACACATAGAATAGCAAATTGATTCCATATTTAGGGATACATCTCACACCATCCTTATCTGACTTATTCTCACTTAATTATCCCCCAATTGTAAAACAGTTAACAAAACTGATGAAATCGTGGTCACATCTCCCGTTATCGTGGTTTGGAAGATTAAATGCTGTCAAAATGACATTATTACCGAAACTTTTATATTTATTTAGAGTCTTGCCAATTTCTATCCCAGCCTATCATCTGCGAATATTATAAAGGAAATCACTGTAATTTATATGGGGATCTTCCAAGCCACGAATACAAACACATACACTCTATCTTCCCAAAATTAGCGGAGGATTAGGATGCCCTAATTTTGCCTATTACTACAGAGCAGCACACATAGCAAGTCTTACTAAATACCAGGCATGCCACGAAACCCCATTATGGGTGTCCATAGAAGCCATTGAGTGTGACCCTCTCCCAATATCCAACTTATTATGGATGTCGCCAAGAGACCGTAAAAAAACGAAAAAAACCCTATAACTAAACATTTAATTTCCCTTTGGGACAGATTCAAGACTAATACTTCTCTTCAATCCCTGCACAATCCTCTACTGTCATTCTTTAAAAACCCAGCATTCTATCCTGCATGGATATATCCTAAATCCTTTAAAGAATGGGTGTCCAGGGATGTCTTATATATGCACAAATTTTTTTATCACATTCCCATCATTATGTGAAAAATATGGTCTTCCGCAATCTGAGTTGTTTAGATATTTACAAATTAAAAACTTTTTTACACCCCTCTTGAACACTACAACTTCATTGTCACAACTGTCCAGTCTCAAAGATATTTGTCAAAAGAATCCCCATGCCAGAGGTGCAATATCCACTATATACTCGCATATGCTGATACATTCTTGTGGTGATAAACCGTCTTATGTTGGGAAGTGGGAGGAGGATTTGGAACGAACATTAGAGATTTCAGAATGGAACCAAATATGGTCAACAACTAAAACAGCTTCTCCCAACATAATAGCTAGTGAAGCCAATTACAAGGTCCTGACAAGGTGGTACCTGGTACCAGCCAGGGTAGCCAAATATGTGCAAAACTATTCACCACAATGTTTTAGAGGTTGTACGGATTTGGGCATGTATTTTCATATTTGGTGGTCATGTTCTAAAGCACAAACATTCTGAAAAGGTATATTTAAAATTGCAACTAAATTACTAGGGAAAACAATCCTTCCTGGTCCTGCAATGGCCCTACTTAACCTAAAACCAGACTCTATTCCACATACTCAATTCAAATTGCTGGTGCAACTCTTCACAGCTGCCAAACAGACACTAGCAAAATCTTGGAAATCACCTAAATTGGTCTTACAGGAAGCTATAGCTAAAATGAATTATACCATGACCCAAGCCAAGATGGCCTCTATTGCAATGGACATGATCCCAGATTTGAAAAGATGTGGCAGCCCTGGATTATATATAATACGCCAACTTTGGACAATAGGGTATTAATGCCATGGTAGCCAAATCAGTATGTTATATATACTATTGTTCAACTTCTCTTGGATTTGAAAGGTGACTCTCGGCTCGACCACGCGGACCCCCCTTATATTCCAGTACGCTCTTTTTTATCCATTTTTTTTTTTTTTTTTTCATTTTAAATTTTGATTTATTTTGTCCAAAAAAATAAAAAATTGTTCATTACGGAAAATAATCATTACAGTAACTTCATCAAATAAAATTCAATACACTATAATTCCCAGAGGATGCTTAAGATGTTTCAATATTCCAAAGGTAAGCGTAACTCTATGATATCTAGAACTAAAAAGATAGAAAAAGAATTAAGGTATAAATCTGTGACTTAGACTTAGTCAAATTGAGTTTCATATTGTGCATATGATTAACCACCTCCCTACTGTGCACGAAAACCCCCTTCCTGCCCAAGCCATTTTTCAGCTTTCAGCGCTGTCACACTTTGAATGACAATTGCGCGGTCGTGCGACGTGGCTCCCAAACGGAATTTGCGTCCTTTTTTTCCCACAAATAGAGCTTTCTTTTGGTGGTATTTGATCACCTCTGCGGTTTTTATTTTTTGCGCTATAAACAAAAGAAGAGCGTCCAGTTTGGAAAAAAAACACTATTTTTTAATTTTTGCTATAATAAATACCCATTTTTTTTTTTTAATAAAATTTTCCTCAGTTTAGGCCGATACGTATTCTTCTACATATTTTTGGTAAAAAAAAAATCGCAATAAGCGCGTATTGATTGGTTTGCGCAAAAGTTATAGCGTGTACAAAATAGGGGATAGATTTATAGTATTTTTATTTTTTTATTTTTTTATTAGTAATGGCGGCGATCTGCGATTTTTTTATTGTGACTGCGATATTGCGGCGGACACATCGGACACTTTTGACACATTTTTGGGACCATTCACGTTTATACAGCGATCCCTGCTATAAAAATGCATTGATTACTGTATAAATGTGATTGGCAGGGAAGGGGTTAACCACTAGGGGGCGGGAAGGGGTTAAATATGTTCCCTCAATGTGTTCTTACTGTGGGGGGAGGGGACTGACTGGGGGAGGTGACCGATGGTTGTCCCTATGTACAAGGGACACACCATCGGTCCCCTCTCCCTCACAGGACGTGGATCTCTGTGTTTACACACAGAGACCCACTTTCCTGCTCGTTTCCCGGGCAATCGCGGGTGCCCGGCGGCAATCGCGGCCGCCGGGCATGCGCACCGGGGCCTCGTGAACGCGGCGGGCGCACGCGCGCGCCGCTGGCTTCAAGCGCGCGCCTCCTAGCTCGTTTTAAAGGGAGGACGTCATATGACGTCCTCCCAGAACGAGAGTATCCTCCGCCCGCCGTCAATTGACAGTGGGCGGGGGACAAGTGGTTAATCAAAAATAAATTAGAACCTCACTCCTCCTCTGACACCCCTAAAGGGATCATGCTGTGTCCGAGGAGTCAGGAGAGACCTTTTCCCTACTCTCAAGCTCTTCCCAATAATCTTCTAGCAGGAAAACAACGAGAAATTATTGTCGTCTTATGATGACATGCTAGAGGAAAAAATTTAGAAAAGGCAAACACAATACTATCTTTCCTATACATAAGGTCAAAGTCAAACCTCCTGAGTCCTGACCTAGATTCTGTGAATGAGTATATAAACCTGAGAATTCCTATAGAACTAAATAAAAAACTGTAATGATCATAAAAGAAGGAGAGAAGAAAAAAAAAAAGAAGAGCTTAGAGAAGAGTATAAACTAAAGGATAGAAATAAGAAAAGAATAAGAAGCCTGTCTGCCCAGTGGGGAATGCAGAAATCAGCAATTGGTGTTGCTACCTGTGTCCGGAAACAGAGATATTCCCAGAAACCGAGCCCAGGGCTCCCATATAGCTTCAAACTGTGTGGTCTTGTCCAATAAAGAACTAACCATTTTTTCTTGTTCCATTATCCATGAGATCTTCCTTTTCATGGACAATAGAGACACTGACTCCTTCTTCCATGCTTTGGCAATAGTTAATTTAGCACTCATTAATATAAACAGGATCAATTTGCGAGTGATTTTAGGAACATTAGGCAAAAAGCCATTAAGCAAAGCAATCGCTGGTGTTTGAGGAATAGCACACCCTGTGACTTTTCGGATAATATGAAATACCTTATTCCAGAATCCACGGATCCTGGGACATTCCCACCAGATGTGAGTCATAGAACCCATACCCTCGCATCCTCTAAAGCATAAAGGTGAACTAGAAGAATAAATTACCGCCTATCTTATGGGGACCAGATACCATCTTGTAAATACCTTGACATTAGCCTCTATAAGGGAGGTATTAGAAATGCCTCTAATTGAGCGAGAATAATTCTCCTGCCAATCCTCCAACTCCCATTCTGTCTGGAGTTCTTTTTCCCAAGCCAACATATATGGTAGTTTCACTGAATGAGAAGCAAGGGACGCGTAGACCATAGAAATCCCCCCCCTCCGCTCCATAGCCTGATCACACCAACACTCGTATACTGTGAATCCCTGAGGAGTATGCTTAGTTTTCCATAACGAGTGAATAAAGTGAGAAATCTGGTTAAATCTAGAATTTTCTGTCTAAGGAAGTCCTAATTTATCAATGAAATGTTTAAGGGGCGGAGGGCCTGTGCGAGAAAAAAAGTGACCAATGCGGTACACCCCCTTGTCCCGCCACCATTTGAATTCCTCAATGTTCATACCTGGTGGAAATAAAGGATTATTAAACAAGTGAGCTAATGGTTGTATTTTAGAAACCAAGGAAGGAAGTTTCCTAAGATTGTCCCAAATATTGAGAGATTGCGACAGAGTAGGTGCCATAATAGGAGGTCTACTTTTGGGAGGGCACCATAGTAAATACTCTAAAGAAAATGTAGGAGCAGCTTGTCTTTCAATCGTTATCCAATCTGGTTGCTCAGATTTAAGGTATATATCTGAAAGTTGCGCTAATCTGGCTGCTTGATAGTACCATAAAAGGTTCGGAACACCCAAACCACCTTGCACCTTGTTTAGGGAGATTAAATAGGGTACGGTTTGATAGACGAGGTCCTTTTTTTATTCCATATAAATTTTGTTATTTTACCTTGAAAAGATTTCAGGTGATCTCTTCTAATCGGAATAGGGAGGGATCTAAACAAATATAAGAGTCTAGGAAGAAGAGTCATCTTAACAGAATTAATTCTGCCGATCCAAGCAATGTTGTGTGACTCCCAGTTCCTGAGATCAGTTTCTAATTTACGGTACATTGGGGGATAATTTGCTTGATACCGATTTTCGATCCTGGGAGTGATATTAATACCTAAATATTTAATTGACGAGTTACTCCATCCAAATTCATATTTTCGCTGTAATTGAGAAACTATAGAACCTGGGAGTGACACATTTAGGGCCTGAGATTTAGATATATTCACTTTGAGACCTGAAACTAACACAAAATCATTGAGTAACGAGCAAACCTCGGGCAAGGAAGAGATTGGGGAGGATAAAAATAACAGTAGATCATCTGCAAATAAAGCATACTTGTGAGAATTTTGACCACATTGCACCCCCTGATATTTGGATTTCCCAGAATAGCTATCGCCAAGAATTCGATCATAATAGCGAATATCAAGGGAGAGAGGGGGCACCCCTGATGTGTACCCCTACCAATCTTGATTGGATCAGAAAAAAGTCCCTGCATCCTGATTCTAGCTTCTGGTGTTGAGTATAACGCTTCCAAGATACCTATTGAATTCGGCCCAAAACCCCAACGTCTAAGTACTTCAAAGAGATATGGCCATGAGACAGAATCGAAGGCCTTATGAAGGTCCAACGATAAAAGCATACCTTCTTGTTTATGACCTCCCTCCCAACACAATTGCATAATTGATATGAGATCAACCGTTCTTCGCACCTGGTCAGGACCTTGCCTACCAGGAATGAACCCCACCTGATCTTTATGAATATATAGACCTATAAAAGACACTAGTCGGTTCGCTAATATTTTAGTTAAAATTTTCAGATCGTTATTAATTGAAGAAATAGGTCTGTAGTTCCCAATCTGGCTGGAGTCTTTATCAGGTTTTGGGAGCACGGAAATATATGCCATATTAAGTTGATTACCTATCGGAGTGCCCTTACTCAAGGAATTGAAGAATCTAGTGAGGTAGGGGATTAGGATATCCGAGAATGTTTTATAATATGGTGATGAAAAACCGTCAGGCCCTGGGGCTGTTCCCCCCTTTAACTTTTTTATAACATTTGTCACTTCATCAATAGAGATGAGAGCTTCCATTTCATCTTTATGAGTATCTATCAGTGAAGGTAATTTTAAGTCATCCAAGAATTTCCCTACCTGAGTTGAATTAGAATTTTTCTCTGCTTTATATAGATCAGCATAAAAATCCCGGAATTACCTCATTATTCGCTGTGCGTTCATGGTAATGGAACCATCAGCCTGTTTGATTTTCGGTAGGGTGTACGAGCGAAGCCTCTGGGGGATAATTTATGTGCTAACATGGGACCAATCCTGTCTCTTGTTTGGTAAAACTTGGCCCCAGTCCATCGGGTTGATTCATCCGCTTTCGTTGTGAGCGCCATATTAAGAGCCACTCGAGCAGCATCCAGTTTGGAAATAGAGACCTTGGAGGGGTCTTTTTTATGTTGTTTTCTTAAAGTAATAAAAATTTTCTCCAAAGTCTCTATTTCTGACAACCTCTCTCTCTTTCTTCTAGCTGCAATTTGTATCAATTTTCCTCTAATAGTCACTTTATGAGCCGCCCATAGTGTTTCTGCTGAAATATCTCCCACATCGTTAAAACTAAAGTACTCCAGGAGAGCCTCCCGAAGTTCCGAAACTATGATAGGGTCCTTCAAAATAGATTGATTAAGAGACCAATGAGAACCTCGTAGGCTAGGATTATCTCTTCTTAACGTTAATAAAACCATAGCATGGTCCAACCAAGCTACATCTAAGATAGAGGAAGTAAGGGCCAATGGAATATGAATTGTAGAAATCAGAATATGATCTATACGGGAATAAGACTGGTGCGGGTTTGAGTAGTGGGTAAAATCTCGGTTACTCGGATTAAGTTCCCTCCAAATATCCGTTAGATTAGACTGAAAAATCATTCTAGCTATTCGTACACTATTTTTATTGGGTCTAACTGATTGTGCTCTGAGTGGTTTAGATTTGTCTAGACTATTGTCAAAAGCAGTATTAGAGTCACCTCCCAAAATTATGACCCCCTCCATATGTGGACCTAGGGTCTTAAACATATGTTGAAAGAACTGTTTTTGTCCTTTATTAGGAGCATAGTAAGAAACAATTGAATATAATTTATCATCAATTGTCCCTTTTATCAAAAGGAACCTTCCTTCCGGATCTTTATGTTCCATTTTAAAATTAAATTTACAATGTTTAGCAAATAAAATCGCCACTCCCTTTGTCTTGTTTTCAGCATTTGCCAGATAGAACACTGGAAAGTGTGCGTGTAAAAACAAGGGGGTGTACCGCAGTGGGAAGTGGGTTTCCTGCAAGAGGACCACATCTATCTGACTAGCACGGTAGACCTGGAAGGCCTTCCTTCTCTTAACCGGGGAATTCAACCCCTGAGTGTTGTGAGAGACAATACGTAATGGTAGAGGAGCAACAGTATTAATATTAGCCATGGAGCAGAGGGGGAAGAGCGCCGATTAATCCACGACCACCTACCTCATTCCGAGTGGGAGGGTCTAAAGACTGGAAAGGATCATTTATCATTATTGGCAGAAACACTTTAAAAAACACATCATATGAGAATCCCTTTGGCAGGCAGGCTGGGAGAGAAAAAGACTTAGTAGGACAGGAAATAGAAAAAGAGAAAGAAAAAAGGAGACAAAAAATTATTATTATCCATCTATAATATACCATAAGGCCAAAACCAGGCCCAGAATGAAGGGAGGTGTAAGACTCCCTCCCCTCATTCAGAAAAAAGATATTTAAACAGCCCATATGTAGGGCTGAAAACCTACCACCCAGAGCGGGGAAAAAAAAAAAGCCCGGTCTGAATAGTAGGTGAAGGCACAATGCATCAGCACCGGCCAGTTACAGCACATAAAAAACAGTATAACATACAAAGTGAAGGTACAGCTAACAGTAGCCCCCTTTTTGGGTTTAGCAAACTAACTTTTCCAGCTAGTGTATAGAAAAAAATTATATCAAACTAATTAGTATTATAGGAAGTTAGTGTATACATCTTCATACAAAACCAATATAGGAACTATATAACTGAAAATTTGAACCAGTCTCGGTCGGAAATAAGCAAAGCAATAAAGCGTCAGTGGCAGGAAAGAAGAAGAAAAAAAAAAACTTCTGCCCGATCAACCTGTCAGGAAAAAATAAATAAAGAATGAAAATACATTTTCCCTTGCCTTTTTTTTCCCTTTTTTCTCTATTCGAGCATTTCTGCCCAATCAACCTGTCAGAAAAAAAAAGAAAAAAAAAAAAAAGGTAGAAATGTAAAGATATTACACCAAAAAGTTATTCATCTCCCCTTCAGGGTGGGAAGCTATCCTTAACTTTCCTATATTTAGCTGTGCCCCATAGTGGAGAAGTTGGGCTTGGAGGAGATTGGCGTTTAGACGAGCTTTGCTGTGTGGGTGCCGTATCCATTTCAGACTCTTGGGTGATGAGCCTCAGGTTCAGTAGTAAACGTTCTCCTTCTGGAAAGCTGTAGAATGTGTGTTGTTTACCTTTGTATGTAAATTTCAGGGCGAATGGAAAAGCCCAGCGATATTTAATGTCATTCTTGGAGAGGATTGCCAGGAGAGGTTTCAATGAACGTCTCTTCTGGATGCTGTAAGGTGAAATATCATTAAATATTTGAATAGCCGCTCCTTGATACTGAATCTGTTCCTGTTGACGCGATCGTTTCATCACTTCTTCTTTAATACAGTAAAAGTGGGGTTTTACTATGATGTCTCTTGGAGATCCGTCTTTTCTGGGGGGACCCAGGGACCTGTGTGCCCTGTCCAGCTCTAATTTGTTAGCCTGGATCGAAGGGATTAAAGATTTGATAACATCTTGTACTGCGGCTTGTAT